>JABAJX010000068.1:0-34309 GCA_018221735.1 Termitomyces sp. K1Aa
GTCGAGCGAATTACAGGACGACAAATGTTTCAGATATGTGACGTATGATGTGGAGCAATGACGTGGAGCACATGACCACGCACATTTTTCACTTTTATCGATTTTTGAGGCTGGTGGCACTAAGACCCACTACTTCGTAGCGGGCACTTCAACCAACAAGTGTGATAATAGATCTACAGTCAGACTTATTGTCTCGAATTCATTATTAAATAGTCAGTATAAAAAATCAGATTTTCATTAGAATGCCAGTATGTACTACAATAGTACTAGTACTACTTCTACACTATGAAGATTGCACTTCCGGACTGACAACGCGTCAGGGGCGGCCGATGACGCGTCACAAGGGGTTGGCCGTATCGGCGGCGTGTTTTGAAGGTGTTCGGCACGTGTCGGGGCACGCTGGGCTAGAGAACGTGCGCGCGCGTGTGTGTATGCGAGTGGAGTGTGGCGCGGGGTTGTTATTCTGATGGCTGAGGGGGGCTGGGACATGATGGAGGGTTGGACACTGGATTGTAAAGGGGCAGGGAGGATCAGCATGTTGACAGAAGACATAGAGGGGTGAAGGTACTCACAAGGCATCCTGCTCGTGGCAATTGGAAGCAAGGGAGGGCAGCGACAACAGGGAGGTCGTGGTACATTGAATTGCAATCAACAAACGTCGGAGTTTGAGACCGTCCTGCACGTGCTCCACGTGACGTGTCCGGCAGCTCGTTTTGTGCAACCCAAGCACCTCCGCGAACCCCGCGAACCGTGAAACGTTCTCCAAGTTGGTATGAGACTAAGTAGTGAATCACGTTGGTCTACATATTCCATCAGTGCCTGTTCTCGAAGGGATCTTCTTAGCGCCTCCCAATGGCGTTGTCCGGAATTTAGGACATCGTAAGTATGGATAATTTACGGGCCTCTGTGTGTTTTTTTCGCGTACCTTTTCTTGTTTTGACCTACCGACTATACTCCTTGTAACTTCAACAGGTCATCTAGCAGTCTCGAGCCAGTGTCTGGGTAACAATTTGAGCACCCTATATCCAAGAAAAAAAGAAGTCATATGTAAACTCTGAAGCGGACATCGATACCAGTGCATCCGGGCCCACTTTCAAGGCAAGTGTGGTGGTCTACGGAACGTACTTCTTGTTGCGAATATGCGCTCTTACCCGGAGATGGCCCTGCGTTGACCATACCATTCTACCAACTACTCGCACGCATGCGTTATAAGGGCTATCTTTGACTCTTTCTGCATTCTATCCTCTCCTCTTCTCACTTCAGCAATGATAGCCTTTACTCTGCAGCTCCTACCTTCATCAGAGGAGCTCCAACCTACCTCGTTCTTCTCCACCCTACGGTCTTGGGTTATTTCCCTTGGTACGTGCTCCAAACCCATATACCAAGGTCTCACACCGACACTACTTTCAGCCCGGCGTTCTTTTCTCTCGGTCCTGAGTCGTGCCATAAAAACTGGTTATCTGACAATCTCCGATTCCCAGGGTACTCACTCTTACGGGAAACACGAAAAAGGTTCCAATGATGTCCAATTAAAAATTGTAAACGACGACTTTTGGCTCCGCATCCTCCTTTTTGGTGATCTCGGATGTGAGTTGCAATTTGACGTCTGAGGTCGAGACAATCTAATCATGTGAACAGTCAGTGAGGCTTACATGATCGGCGATATCGAAGTTTCTTCCCTTAAAGCATGCATGGACGTATGTCATCAGCTTTATCTTCATCCCACTCCAACCTAGACATATATCCCCTAGCTATGGCTCGACAACCAGTCAGGTATGGAAGACATGCTCTCCTCAGTTGTCACCCGCGTCTCTGCAGTGTTTTCCGGTGTTTACAACTTCTGTCTCGGCCAGACTCGTTCGCAGGCTCGTCTCAATGCCATTGCCTCATACGATCAGTCCAACGAACTTTTCAAAGCTTTCCTCTCTTCTGAGATGATGTATTCTTGTGCTCTCTGGTCAGATTCTGAAGGTGGTGTTTGTGGCGATCTCGAAGCCGGGCCTCAACCAGGTGATCTGGAGGCCGCCCAGCTTCGTAAGATTCGGCACGTCCTTACCAAGGCACAGGTCAAGCCTGGCTACCGTATCCTTGAGTTTGGCTCGGGATGGGGAGGGTTGGCTATAGAGGCTGCCCATACCTTTCAATGTGAAGTCGACACCCTCACCCTTTCTGTAGAACAGAAGACACTTGCAGAGGAACGTATCCGCGCTGCTGGCCTTGAGGGCCGTGTACGTGTTCACCTCCTGGACTATCGAGAGATTCCCGCCGTATTCGAGAAGGTCTTTGATGTGTTCGTGAGCATTGAGATGGTGGAGCACGTCGGTGCTAACCACTACAATACCTACTTCAAGCTCATTGACTTCGCATTGAAGTCTCACAACGCTACTGCTGTCATCTGTTCTACCACCTTCCCTGAAGCACGTTTCTCAGGCTACCAAGCTGAGGACTTCATGCGCCGCTACATGTGGCCGAATAGTTGCCTCCCCTCCGCCACTACACTAATCACTGCAGCCCAGAGCGGCTCCTGTAACCGCTTCACCCTTGAGGGTGTTGAGAACCACGCCGCACACTATGCACGGACACTTCGCGAGTGGAACCGTCGTCTCGATCAAAATTTGACCCAGGAGAAGATTGTGAATGACTACCCCGCGCTCCACGAACATGCACACTACGAGGCGTTTAAGCGCAAGTGGCAGTATCTTTTTGCATACGCAGGTGCAGGCTTCGCAAAAGGATACATCACAAATCACATGATCACATTTATCCGACCCAACGATATCCCCCCTGGGTGCTCAATAAGAATGACGACCCATTGATTGATTGACTTCTCTTTCCCCCCTCTCTCTTACGCACCTCCGGGTCACACTGTATTAGTGTCACCAGTACCACCGTTGTTGTCGCGCCCTCTACTACTCACAATCACACATACCTGTGTTGCGCGCACTTGCAGTTAACAGATGTCAATATTTGACTGAAATACCGAGTTCATCTGGGACGAGACGAAAACTCAAAGAACATATCAAAGCAAAAATAGGAGGTAGAATAGTGATAATGTACATGCTGCGGCCGCGATTCAGAATCTCTGTAATCCACACAAGACGGTTCAATAGCTTCAAACGCTATCTAACGCTCTTCGGCTTGGATGAGAGAGATGGCCTTCTCTGACCGAGGTTTTATTGAACATTTGTATGGTTTGGGGTGACTATTGAACGTCGTCGTGGTTTCATTTGATGGCTTCACAGGGAGAATATCTGCGTACCTTATGGTTCCTTCCGTATTCTCATGTACGGGCTCAATAACAACGCCATTCTCGACGGATTTGTCTATGTCAAAAACGGCCAAAGACATTGCGCACGATATGTATACTGAAGCGTCTGCAAGATGCAATCCTGTTGTAAGGTCAATAAACGCAATGTATAAGGATGAGCAGGACGGTACCTGGACAAATGCTAGAAGAGAAATTTAGTTTGACTGTACAAACTGGATGGCAAGAAGAATTTCACCGTCTTCCAAATCCAAAGCACACGTTACGAGGGTCTGCCTCGGCTGGTTTATTTTCAGTTGCAATGAACCGCTCCGGATCAAACTTCCCTGGGTCAGGATAGACTTCTGGGTCGTGCAAAAGTCCCCTGATCAATTCAAAATTAGCGATTGGATTCGTATGTTTGTATTCTTCCCTCTACCCACCGAATGTTTACGATTACAACCGTACCCTCAGGAATAAAGTAACCATCATGGACATCGTCTTCAGTGGAACGATGCGCCACACCTGGACAACAAATCACTCAAAGAGGTGATTATCGAGAGAGCACAGGGAACCCACCCGTTGGGACCACAACATTCCAACGAAGGACCTCCTTCACAAGGGCATCCACGTAGGGCAAACATTGACGGTCTTCAAATGTAGGAAGACGATCGTTGCCAACGACCGAGTCAATCTCAGCCTGGGCTTTCTTCATGACGTCGGGATTCAAGGCCATAGCGAGGAAGAACGAGTATATTGCTGATACAGTCTAGAGGGAAAAATCTTAGGCTGCGATGGCTTTCAATCGGAAAAGTACTCACGGTATCAGCGCCACCTTGATGATATCAAAATATCAGAAATAAGCTTTTTGACCTTCTGAGAGTAGCGTACCTGAGTATAGACTGGCTGCACTCCACTTGATGTCGAACAACTCCTGAGGATTAACGTCTTTACCTTCCAAGAGGGTGGATGTGAATGAGACCGGTGCTGTGCCTGTGGCCTGCGGAAGGTGAGAAGAGAAGCTAAAGACAGACGGAGTATACACTTTACCATTGAACGCTTCACAAAATTGTAAGGTTGATCGACCATTTCAGTTAGAGTAGAGGCCCATTCTTTTGCTATTTCCTTGTATCCAGCTCCAGGAAACCAAGAAGGAGCGTGGCGTACTGTGAAGATGGATCAAAGAGGGCGGCTTGAACAACAACAGGGTCACCTTACAGATTGGTAGAACATCAACTAACCAGGCACCAGGCGCTGTGGCGATAGAGAACTGGTAAGTGGCCTTGTCGGCAAGCTCAACAAAGGGGTCATTTTTCTCCTTGACCTCATAACCATGGGAGATCCGGAGGATTATAGCTCCTGCAGTGCTGATATAAGTATGGTGAGCGAAGTGAGCTAAAGTAATGGGGAAAGAAAGAGTTTCTTACTGTCGAATGTGTTCAGCGAGGCCAACAGGGTTGGCTAGGACGCGCCGAAGAAACCTGTGTGTCTCGAGCTCCTCGACATAGGAAAACTGTTTCATACTGGTGCGACTTCCAATGATGTTCTGGAACCAACGACGGAAACGACGAAAGCGGTTTCCATAGGGCAAAAGAACGAGAGTATTCCTCCAGCCTACGAGATTTCCTCCCATCTGTAATACAGGACGATCAGAATATATATGGCTCTTCTTGTCAAGCATCTCATTGGCAACTTTGGCCGAGTTAAGGATAACTATGGACTGGCCGAAGATTGTTATCGAGCAAATTTTTCCTTCAAAGGTCGAATGAGAGATATTGATCACTGCACATTCAATTGGAACGAGTTGAACTCACCATATTTTCCGCCCCACTTTTGGAACGTCGCCCATTCCTGCTTGGTAGGCATATCCAAGACGTTCCCAACCAAAGGATACCCCTTTGGACCAGGGGGGATGGGGCCTCGCTGTGTGCGACAGACAAGTTTTATCAAGATATATACTCCGAGAAAGACACAGAGAACATCGATAGAGTTGATGCTAGAACCCAAGTTGACCATTGTGATAGTACGATATCGTAGGCAATACTTAGTAGGTGATAAGAGTTGCGACCAGATATTCCCATCGGTCTTTATGCAACTATCCATTCAGGTTCAATGAGATGGGATCATTGAGATTTTCGGGGCCAACAAGAATGGGAAACCAGCGAAAGATTCCGAGGACGAACATTGAGATACTGATATCTCATTCTTGATTCGGTCGCAGCTTTTCCAAACAATAAGGGGCATCAGCAGGTGTTATTTGGCGGGCGTCTCACCGGTCTCATCACTGCTCAAATCAAGAGAGAGAGTAGCCTCAAAAAGTTCTCCGAGCAAGTCTCCGAGTCCTTCCCACAGATACAGTGGAGCAAATAGCAGCAAACTCATCGGTTTTTCCTTGAGCCTTGTCGTAATAGTACCTGGTCATGAGTTTTCCGTTGGACCGCGTTCACCTATCGTTGGCATGGAATATGATCTTTCACTCCAAGGTCGGAGATTCGGCGATGAGTGGAAATGGGCTACTAGGGTAGTAACTCACGAATGAGAATTAACCTATGAAGTCTATCGTGGAGAGTAGTGAGCTTTGCAACCTGACAGGGTTGGCCTACAGAACTATCTGTGGGCTGTGGTGACTATACAGAGCTATCTGGGTCCCTCAATCTCCCCCGTGACGTGTGTTTCAACGTTAGCGGCTATAAAGGTATCCGAGTCAGCTCCTGATATCACGACCGCTGGCGCCGGAACTTTTCTCACTATCTGAGAGGTGATAATGCGATACATGATCAGTTTGACCATCTTCTAATATCATTGAAGTCTATATTGGAGAATGTCGACACCTTTTCCATCTTTACTGCAGGAGGCTCGCAATCACAATAAGCACCCATCCTGGTGTGTACCTGGAAGCTGCCGCTCAATCCAGTTTAAATCGAATAAGTATATCAGGTTCCCAGGTGTACTATACTACTTTCAAGTTTCCCTGTCGTATAATATATATGCCCAGAAGTTCTCAGTTCTTGGAACGCCTGATTCATGTCGATGTCATAGTAACAACTTTCTAGGAACGTGAAAGGTGATATATTGTTTATACATTCATAACAATCATTCGCTGATGGATAGTAGCGAGTATTCAGTAGGTGCCGAATGGTGCATTCTAGGACACGCCATCGAAATATGGAATCTTCTTGTGAGGCTCTGTGTACGACTCCCGATCGATGTGTGAGTTCCTCGCCTGGCTCTTGGGTAGTAGTCGCCTGACCATATGTGGCTTTAAGCATTTTCGTCGTTGCGCTCCCACTCATCCCTCGCCTCCTTCGTGAATGCCCGATTTATCAAAGAACTTCACCATCGCTTCCAACCCTCTTCCCCCAGCAACACCTTTAGACCCAGTTCCTCGTCTGCTTCCTGTGTGATTCAGAAGTCGGTGTTCGTCGTATCTTGGACACACCTTAATGTGTTCTCTCTCTGATTATATCACGTACTAGTATGTTGTGATGTTGAAATCATTTTTCATTGTCTAACAATGTTCACAGAATCAATGACTGAGAAAGATGGGGGACTTTCGACTCGTCATAACTGGATTAGAATCTCACTCAACCTTTGGTTATTCAATATATATGGCTGGAAATTCTGAGACTCGAGAGCAACTGCGATCAGAGGTGGCCTGAACAGCCCCTTTCCAAGTCGGTCGAGCTAAATCAATCGACGCATTTTCTCGTACATACCTTCCATCGTCCTATGGGTGGGGTAACTTTGATTGCCGACCCCAGACTCGGGCTTGGGTTAGTCAACTGCTTCGAGGCCAACAACCTCGCCCCAATTGAAAAATTGACATTCGTGAAGAGCGGGAAAAAGATACCAAGTCGAGTCTAACCTGCTGATGAAACCTATAGATAGCTCACAGAGGATGGCCGATTCTGATGTCTATGATATAACGACACTGAGAATCTAAAGCTTGGGTGTAAGACGTGGGGGAAGTGTCAGAGCATCGTAAAGCTTTTTCGCTAGTCCGGTAGGGTTCATCTGTATTATCTGCAGACCAGACCAGATTAGACAATCAGCAAGATGAACAAACACGTAAAGCCACTGGATCAAACATACCAGATGGCCTGCACCTTCGAGACGCGAGAATGATGCTACGTGCTCTATCCCGCCTACAGAGTTCTCTACAATGTCGTCTTTAACTACTTGGGGTCTATTATAGCCGGAAGGGTCAGAGAAAGCTTCGGGAGGAACATAGAACCACGCACAAGTAGTCGTTGATGGCGCCATAGATAAGATGAACAGAGATCCGTCGCGCTACCGAGCCTAGAACGTTATATGCACGAGTTGTACCGATACCGTCACGGTAGCATGCCTGCGAGCGTTATTACAGTCAGATATAATCAGCTGTAACGGGATAAAACACACTGTTTCCTGTTTACGACTGCATTTTAGCGTCACGCCTTCAGTCTTGTCGGGATAGTCCGCGGTGGGAAGTGGTCGCATGCCATCTTTCTGGATTAGAATTTAAGAATTTTCGGTAAGACGAGGACCTAGCTACTCACCACAAAGATCCTGAGCACACGATCGTCCCAAACTTTCCAGGCCGGTCGGCTCTTGAGCAGCTTGTACGCCTCTTCGTATGAAGGCCAGATATCTCTCCGGTTGGTCGCACCTTTGACAAGCATTTCGGCCGGCTTGTCCATAAATTGCGGGTTCGTGGACATGAGTTCGCAGAGAATGAGAGATTCGAAGTTGAGGTTCGAGGAGTAACCGAGTGAGAGGAGCCTTTGGAGCGGTTAGTGTCCGAATTATTTAAGGAGATAAAAGGACGACAACGAACAGACAGACAGCACCCATGGAATGCCCGATGCCTACGAGACGGCGCGTACTAAAATCGACGTCTACACCTGTTCCGAAACCCGTCAAGAAAGCATGTATAGCACGAGCATACTCTTCCCATGGGACTATACAGTATAAATAGCTGATCTTTAGTAGATGACGTTTTATTGGAAGCATGAACTACTCACAGATGGGCTCGTACCCGATTGTCAAGACATTCTCGTTCAGAACGGCAGCATCACCATGGTTTGGTGCATCGATAGACCATACTTCCCGTACCCTAGTAGAACCATTATCACGATCTAATAAAGCATAAAGTTCGTCTATCGTTGGCTCCCACTGCTCCTTGTGGAACCCCGTTCCGTGAGCGAAAATGAGTGTCAACGCTGAAGGGTCATTCAAGTACTTCGAGTTCGACTTCCAGTAACGTTTGGCGGTAACTAGGAGCGGGTAGTTTGGACGGGGGTCGAATGTATAGAACTGTGAAGAGAGAGCCATTGCCAGCAAGTAAGGGCTGGGTCCATGATTGACATTTGAAAAGAGTCGTAATCACGAGTGACGGAACCAGGGTAGACTTGTGGAATGATTGAAAATTCTGATCAAACGGGTATCCCCGGTTGAATGTTTCTCTCTCTCTCGGTGGCAAGTGATCTTATCTTCAAATCCGCTAGCTACATTGCGTCTGCATGCATTGAATCATTTGAAAAGGTTGTGCGAAATGATGTTGTCATTCAATCACTTCCTTGGTTTCGATAAAAGCTCACGCGCTCACGTTTGACTCAAGACCCGCACAACTGACCCGCAGTTTCCTTTAACTTTCCATATGTACTTAAGTATTTGACTTCTGCCGCGCTGTCATCTGCGAGCCCAGTCGAAATGTCGACCTTTGAAACGGTGAGTAGATGAAGATGGTTAAACAATGTCCTCTCTCGGAACACGACGACGGGCCCGGGCTGCGTGAAACAAATTGAAACACGCAGCGACTCGGCGTTTGATCCATCCCAATTCCAGCTTCTCGTTCAGTTTGGACTGCTTGTTCTTTGCCATATTTCTTCCTAACTAGCAGAGTGACCCAGGAGGGAATTCTGAATTTGAATGCCCGGCTCTTATACTCAAGATGGAAGCGATCCAGAGGATGATGATGACCCAAGAATACCATTCGACCGCAACAACAACGAGGACAACGAGGATTCCTCCACCACTTCTAGTAGAATGAACTCAGATACTGCCACCAGTGCCGAGGAACGGGACAACGACGACACGTCCTTAGCCTCAGCAACCACACAAGAATTTTTTGGATACCGTAGGCAGTTTTCTCAGCCTTGGTCTTCTGCCTGACGGGATCTCTCAGAAATAACCCAGCCAGAGATGTATTCGTCTGATCCAAACGGTCGGGACTTCATTTCCAATCTTCCTCTCGACGTTATCAGCGAGGTTTGCGTCTTTCACTGTTATCGTCTTTATCGTTTCTCAGATCGCTTTGCTACTTCAGATCCTGTTCTCTGTAGAGCTTAGGGACCTCGTCTCAATCTCACTGGTGAATCGCGCCTTTTACCGCACAGCTCTGGCTTCCAGAAACAAATATATATGGGTCACGGGTCTAGCTCGGTCCGACTTGATGCCCTGTCCCTACGGCGTGAACATATATTCTTGGGTCTATCTTCTTGCTGGCCAACCTATCTGTCAGGTATGCTCAGCATATTGAACTTACCATGTCCCTGTCGACTTCTTTTATCCGCAGGAATGTGGACTGACAGAGGTGTCCGACTGGGAAATCGATTTTTGGCTGCTCCGCCGCATCTGTCCGAGTTGTCTTCATAAAAAGTATGAAATCAGTTTTGTTCGGCTTGCTGTCCGACCTGTAACCCAGAGATCTAGTCTTATATCGATTAAGGATTTTCGTTCAAAGTTCAAGGGTCATAACGCCAATATTCTACATCTTGTTCGATATTCTAGAAGTGTGTTGTCCGTCCCTCACCTTCTTCGAATACTAAATTTTTCATAAGCAACAGCTTGGGATCAATATTCAAGTGACTTCAAGGACTTCTGGATGCCTGATGTCATGCATGTCTACCGCAAACGCGAGGAGTTCCTCTCGTCTCCGCTGCCCATTAAGGAGAAAATAAAAGCATGGCTTGCTTTTGGACAAACAAGAAGACAATTTCTTCGTCTTGTAGACCAAGTGAGCCTATTTTCATTCTGAAACTTCCATCGATTAAAAGGACATTAATTGCCTCAGATCGCCATAGAAGGTAGAAAATGGGTTGTGAATGTGAAGAAAGCAAAGAAGAAAACTATCGAGGCAATGCGTTACACTTGTTTCGATGAACAGCCTACCGGTTGAATGTGTCAGGATCACTAATAACGATTCCGAGAACTGGGTCTTCAAGACAAGTTGATAAATCCCCGAAGTCCCGTGGGATACCTACCACAGAAACTCGCTTACTGATTCAGGTACGACCAACTTATCTGACACCTTTTTCCCATTGGGAACGAGTGAAAGTGATACACTACTCCTCGGTTTTCCAGAACCGGGAAAGCAGGGAGTGGGTCGAGCTCCTAAACAGGGCATGCTCATCGGTCGAGATAGTTTACTACAATCAGAACTTTAGCTGTCTGGAACTGCTTGAGCAATATTTAGGCAGTCGACCCTCGAAACACCCTTGACAAGCAAGGCAATTCTAATTGACTTGACAATCCATCTATTCAACCTCCAATTTCTGTTAACTTGCTATTACATGTATTTGAAAGCTCAAAATCTCCCAGTGATTGATAGCCCAGATGACAATTCACAGAAGGCTCGTCGACGGTCGGACGATTGTTCAAGGTCGAGAAATCCACATATAGAGAAACATGTATTTTTGATCGAAAGCGATAGTGAGTAATAACCATATGTGGCTAACAGTGTGAAATATGCTTGTGATATCCTTTACTCGGGTTAGGAAATAGTAGATACGGAGAGGAAACAATCACTCTACGTTTATATCGACACCGTGACAGCGTGAAGGGTTGGAAGCTTATGAGAAATATTGAACGAAGTGACCAATGAGTACATAAAGTAGCTTCATCGTGCTGGAAAAGATGGCTGAAAAGAAAAAAAAAACAAAGTCGTGGTGCCTTCGTCAAATCTTCAAGAGACCCAGACTGCAAGGTCACGAATCAAATGGATGACACTGCGAAAATCAATTAGACCTACAGGATAGTGCAATGACCATGTAGAGCGCGACGAGCCTATCGAAGATGTGGTCAGCAAAGAAGCGATTTGAACTAGTAGATGGTGTTGTACATGATTCCCTCCATAAAGTTTGAAAGACCATCCCTATACATTACTCAGACAAATGGCAATGAGGAGGATAAGAGGGTATCGTACTGGATAAGTGTGTTGACAAGAAGCACGGAGGCGAAGAATACGACTGTCTAGAAGAATGCTACTTCAGGACCACAGGAAGATAGCGTTTGACAACTCACCTCAAATTCAGCGAAAGAAAGCGTCATTTCATGGCCAGTGCTATTATGGAGATTATCTTTGATGCTGTTCCGTTAAAATTGAACGGACGTACATCCAACCAACAATCACCAAAAGTGGAATCACAAAGGCGGCGATTTGCTGGAGAAAAAGGGTAAATGCAAGAAGAAACGTATCTTGAATGAAAATACTACTAACAATCGAGCTGCCTACACAAACACCGATTGTGATCTCCATCTTGTCCTTTATAGCCATCACGACCGCTGTGGCGTATTCGGTCGCATTGCCCTATTATCAAATCCCAAATGTAAATCACAAATCACGTAGTCTATGAAGTTTCCAAAAAGAAGAACCTACAACAATGGGCAAAAGAATCAGGCCAATGAAAGGTTTTGGAATGGAATACAGGTTTGCGGTTTCTTCAATGGATGCAACAACTAAATTCACCGTGATCAGACACAGGCAGTCTAATTCTTTTATCGTAGGAAACCTACGATAATCAGCGCAAAATGAAGCCACGATGATAACGCCAAGCAAACTGTAAAAAAGGTTGTCATTGCATGTTCGATTTTTGTAAGATTAGTATAAAAACGCTGTCGCGGAGGCAATCATGCTCATTTTCTGTTCTTCCTCCTGATCATCGGGTCCCATCCTCAGCCGTGACTCGAAGTAATCCGGATGGGTCTTGAGCTATTGTTTGTATATTCAATTCTGGTTACCGTCAAAACGGAGATATGGACTTGCTTGGAAGACGATGTACGCAACATAGACACCCAGCAAGAGGATGGCTGTTCCTCTCGAGATAAAAAGCAAGCCAGAAGAGGCGCCTACATCACATATCCGGTGTCAAGATGTGCACGGTTGGTTAGAGTACTCCCGGTACCTCCTCCATTATTTGACGCAATGCTATTGGTGTAGGCTGCCGGAATCACGAGTGCTAACCAATGATGAGAATAAAATGTAGCATGCGATCAAAATGTATCGGAAGTGTTAACTGACTTATGCAAGCCAACGTCATAAACTGATGGTAAAGAACGTGAAGGTTAATTGGAAGATGAAGATGAAAAGTGATTTCAGTCATACAGAGGCAGAACTGCTAGAGTGTGAGAGGTATTTCATACCGCAGATTATTAGTAGACCCACGCTTGGGCACCTTTTGCTTGGAACTCGGATTCTTGGAATTTGAAACCAGCTGATTTACCAAAATTAAGTATATTGGGCCAAGTTTCGATACATGAACAGACCTGCGATGAAAGAGCACCCAAGAACCCAAAGTATGTTGGATAAAATAGAGCCCAACATCTAAGACGCAATCAACAACCCATTAGAATACATCCAAGAGCGATTTACCATCTCCTGCACTATGCTCAACTCGCCTGCAAAGTATCAACAAAAGACGAGGGGAATAAAAATGAATTACCATGAAGCAAAGCCGTTATACTGACAATTATCTCGATGGCATTACCGAAAGACGCGTTCAGAAGACCTGCGAGAGCCGGTCCTAGCTTGATGGACATCTGTTCTGTCGTGTCTCCTAGAAGCTTACTCCAGATTAGCATTACTATGACCAGCGTGATTATCGAAGGCGAGTTCACTACCTACCTTTGCGAGAGGTACAATAGCGATGAAACTGAAACTGAACCGAAGTGCGGCATCCCAGTTAAGATGGTGGGAAATGAAGCTCAAAAGAATGAATACGAGGAGGGCGTTAACCCAGGATTGCGAAAAGAACCAACGAAAGGAATCAAAAAGTGACGGTTCCCCTTCCGATTTGAAGATAGCAATAGTTCTTTCCACAAAGGAGCGAGGAGGGGCGGAGGGTATGTGGATGGCGTTCTCGGCGTGGCTTAACAGAGGTTGCGTTTCGTCGGACATAACATAGGAATTAGAGATGAAAGAGAGATGTCGAGGTGAGCCCTCTTGAGGCAGTGCTACGAAGCTTCGAATCCCGGCCCGAGTTGCAGAGAAAGCCTTTTCAATCATATGTACTTAGTGCATAATGTAACGAATAGTTCGGACTTGGTCCAAGATTAGTGCAGTCTAGTCAGGTGAGTTGGTCTTGGTGACAGTATACGGGGGTGCTGCCGACGCCGACGCCGACGCATCAGATTTGCAAAACCCTGATCCGTCCGCCAACGTGTGGGTTGACTCGGACATCTCGGCCGATTCCCACTTTCAAATCATCATATCTTTTTCGGCCGACCACAACATATATTACTCGACTCCTGTTAGACATTGTTTCCAAGTTCGAACTTCGAAGTGAGTTTCGTCGCTATGATTTCGGCTCTCGTCCGACGCATAAAGGAACTATAATAGAACTGTCAGTGACACAGGCATTTAATTCTCGTTGCCAGCATGCTTTCTTCACAGTCGCTTAGATCCTCATTGCGAACCTCCTGCTCTCACTGGAAGACTCAGAGTGGGAGGAGAACCTTGACAACTTCGACGAGCAATTTAGTCAATATCGTCGAGGTTGGGCCACGAGACGGACTCCAGAATGAGAAGGGAGTTATACCAGTCGATGTCAAGGTCGAGCTCATAAACCGTCTTGGAAGAGCCGGAGCTCAGATAATTGAGACTGGGAGCTTCGTAAGCCCAAAGTGGGTGCCTCAGGTGAGCTTTCTATTCATAGTTGGACCTTGTTCATTGAAGTTAAGATCATGGTAGATGGCTGGTACTTCTGAGGTCATCTCGAAGATGGATCGGTTGTCTGGTGTCCATTATCCTGTCCTTGTACCCAATCAGAAGGGCTTGGACAATCTTTTCAAGCTACTTGACGAAACCAAATTCGATCTCCCAGTGACGGACGAAATATCTATCTTTACTGCTGCCACCGATGCCTTTACGCGCGCGAACCTGAACATGAACATTTCCGAGTCGCTGCAGCGTCTCGAACCTGTCGCGCGTGCAGCTTTAGACCGCGGTTTGCGCGTCAGAGGCTACGTTAGCGTCGTTATTGCTTGCCCGTATACCGGCTCTGTGGACTTTAGTCGTGTGAGGGAGGTCACTAAGGCGTTGATGGATATGGGATGTTATGAAGTGAGTCTTGGAGATACGGTGGGACAAGGAACCCCAACGAAGGTGGCGGAGATGATTGAGGAAGTCAAGAAGAGCGTTCCAGTTGAGAAACTTGCTGTACGTCTCACGACTTGATACTCCACGATTATTTTTGACAATATTTGATAGGGTCATGTAAGGTGCCCGTTTCCTAGATGTTTATGTTACTGACTACGGGGAAGTTTCATGACACATATGGTACTGCCGTCGCCAACGTGTTTGCAGCTCTAGATCAGGGGATTCGGACCATTGACTCATCAGTGGGTGGTCTGGGCGGCTGCCCTTACTCGCCTGGCGCAACGGGCAACGTTGCTACTGAGGATGTCTTGTATGCGCTCAGGGATTCACCCTACAAAGTCGTAGGGTCCAGCAGAGGAACGATCAACCTTGACGAGATGGTCGAGATTGGATGGTGGGTCAGTGAGCGACTGGGTCGTGAAAGTGTAAGTCGTGCAGGACGCGCTATTCGTGCGAAGAAGCATCGTGAGGAGAAGGAACAAAAGTCGAAGTTGTGACGAGCTAGTTACCGTTATCCTTCTGTACTCTCCTGTATTATCATACTTTGATCTCGTAACAGTTTTCTATACCAGGGTTCGTTGGGCTTGTAGTCGTCGGAACAAGTGATGTTTTTTGAAAAAGTGCTGAGTATGACAATTTATATTTTTACATATTTCCATCAGTGGACTACCGATACCTTCTTCTTCGATTACTAACTACAACTCGCGAATTGTGATCAGTCGTTGAAACCCTTTGCTCACTGCCAGTATATATATGCGAAACCATAGTCCTGGAGAATTCCACGCTCAGCATACCTAATTGCCTGCTGAAAGTTACTCTGCTCACGAAACTGGTTTGCACATGGTCTGACTAGTAAAACAACGACATTACGATCTTCCATGCGACTTCTCCGTCAAGAGCCACACGAGTCTTTCTGCGTACCTGGTGGTAAAAGAGAGAGGAGTATATCCTCTATGACGTGTGATTCCCTCGTGGATCAATGACTGTGGACGTATCATGTACCTTGGAACCTTCTTTCTCATCGTTACCAACCACTCGAAAGAGTATCGGTCCTATATCCATGCGCTGAGGGTGTCATATGGTTTTCACGGAGGAGACTCAGGTGTCATACAAGAGCAACGGGCCTACGGTACAATTTCTTGCTGAAGATACACGCGCGGTACCATGTCGGATTGTCCTCGTGGCTAACAAATGAACTCTTGGCACCATGTATTATAATTCCTCTGCTCCCTTTCTGCGGAATGATTAGATCTTTTCTGGTCCGCTGGAAAGGAAACAAGCATGTAAACTCTGTTCTTGATCAGCATATCTCTCCGAAAGTCAGCGTATCTCTCCGAAAGTCGACGTTCTCTGGAGTTTCGAGATCTGACCATGTACTATAAAAAGCCATGTAGATAGCCCAACTGTGTCAACAGTACTCCTACAATTTTCTAGCTATGAGACCCTTCGTTTCCTTGATTTTCTGTGTCGCCGTTGCGACGGCTCATTGTAAGTGATTCATCTGACTAGTATAGCGCCAAAGCTAATACCACTCATTCTGCAGATGTATTTCCTTCCTTCATCGTGAACGGAGTAGTAACTCCAGAATGGGTGAATGTTCGTAGGACGAACAACTACTACTCACGAGAACCTGTACATTCTTTCCCCGGTCATCATTTCTACTTGATAAATTTGGACGCATACAGGTGACGGACGTTTCAAGCATTGATCTACGATGCTACACTTCAGAGACTTTGGCCAATGCATCTACCATTGATGTCATTGCGGGCACTGAAATTGGCATCCAGAGTAATGGCCCGTTGTATCATGCAGGGGTATGTCAAAGCCGCTACTACCATTCATTGCTCCTCGTTGACAATCACTTTCTTCACTCTCTTAAGGTCGTCAATGTTTATATGGCTAAGGCCCCCTCGAATGTCGCTACCTGGGATGGATCTGGTGCTGTATGGTTCAAGGTAAGCAATTGACTGCGTGAAGCTACACCCCAGATAACGACGCTCACCTATGAAAAAGGTATACGAGATCCCGGCCGTAACGGATGGTGGGAATTCCATCACATTCCCGGCGTTGAGTGAGTACCTGGCATACACTCTATCCGACTCAGAAGTCCTGGGTGTTGAGTGTATTCAGACATTGTCAATGTAAATTTCAACGTCCCCAGCACACTACCTTCCGGCCAGTAAGTGACGAAAAGATACTTCCTTTGAATTGATGAAAGGTGCGAATTACTATTGTGAATTGCCAGATATCTGGTGAGAATGGAAGCCATTGCCTTGCATGCTGCTTCTTCTGTTGGAGGAGGTATGCTTTTGTGGATTCATAATGATGATATCGATTGATCGCCACCTCAGCTCAGTTTTACATTGCATGTGGTCAAATCAATGTAAAAGGCGGGGGAAGCGGCACCCCTGGACCTTTGGTCGCTATCCCTGGTGTTTATACAGGAACTGTACGTACTCTATGAGATATCTGACATGGTATCTAACATTACCACCTACATGCATAGGAGCCCGGAATTCTGATCGACATTTATTGGCGTAAGACTAATATGTTGATATCACTGTATTCTGTTCTCTAACAGCAATATTTATGCAGCTATTCCGACCAATTACGTCCAGCCCGGGCCTGTAAGTCATTTCCGTGAGATCTTGATGTGCCAATCGCATTCTCATGGACATCTCTAGGCCGTCTGGAGTGGCTAGTTGGGTATGGAATTGCTCCGCCAGTTCATTGATCAGTGACTTCCCGAAGAAGTCGATAAAGCAATGGCTCAATTCGCTAACGAAGTAGTTGTGATATAACTGTTATTTCATATGGCTTCCGCTTAACACAAGTCTCCGACGGACTTCAACTTTCGAGTTTTTCAAGTTCCATTTTTGATCAATGGACACTCTGAATCGGATGAAGACGTGCTCTGGTGTTCATGCAAAGTTCATGGCTGTAGATCACATATGACTCATTCCGAGGGTAGAGACCAACACGAGTGTACTCCAGTGGAATCTGGGCGTGTCGGCCCGAAAAGCTACTTACATAAAATCACAAGACACTTCTGTTCTTCAGGGTTGACGGTCAATTAGTGGTGCCGGTGAGCGCTGGCGCTGCTGAGTGTGACGCGGCTGTCTGAAACGCGTTCCGCATTCATCCCGTGCCTCCGTCACGAGACTTACCATGTGACGTTGCAACGCGCACATACACAGGTACAAATATCTCCGAATAGCTTTCCTTTGCTTTCAATTTGGACACGTTGTATACGAACTCCAGCTCAAACGCAGGCTTTCTGATTGTTCCTTTCATCTATAGAACAATCTGTCATCTCCACATATTCTAAATCCCCCCTTTTCCCGATTCTGACTGATACCAAGATCCGCCACGACGTGTCACAGTTCCCATTTTTCTCCCAGATTTAACATAAAAGGCCAGAAGTATTGGTATAACCTGTAAGTACTTTTGCACCATGTCACGCTCATTTTCTGGTACTGGCAGCTTGGGCTCACCTATCAAATTCCCAGTATCCAGTGGACTCGAATCTAAAACTCCACAACTCAGTTCTCTTCGCGAGAAAATGGATGTTTCTATGGAGCACCTCATACTGGGCCCGATGCCTGTAAATCAGTTTCTGGACGAATTCCTTCCTAAGCCTAAGGCCAGCCGACCCCGGACCAGAAAGAAACTCTTTAGCGATGCCATACCGGAGAACGTCAACGAGAATCTCATGTACAAGCCTTATGTAAGTCACGATTATTGAGTACGCTGTTTAATATCTCACCTGTTTTATAGATGAAGGTCATCACGGATAACAAACTTATTCCTGGTTTTAAAATTGTCAACACATCCTATCACGTCGATCAGGACATCATAAGTGGCCCGGGCCTCAAACCTGACCCCAGTGTGTATCGCGAGGATTTAGACGTATCTAAGAAGGTCACCCAGTTCGGCGAACTCGAGCTTCACAGCGAGCTCAAACCTGACGACACTGATGATGCTTTCGTCGATCCTCCACAGGGTCATGCCCGCAGCAATTGGACGTTTGAATCCCGAAGCGCCAAGGGCAAGAAATCTCGCAGTCAACTCATTCATTATGCGACCGAGTGGTTCGCTCGCCAACATCGTCATCATGCCTTCACGATCTTTCTCTTCGGGACCTATGTCCGTTTCATTCGTTGGGACCGAGCTGGTGTTATCGTTTCCGAGAGATTCGATTTTAGGATCGACTGTACCAATCTACTCGAGTTTCTGTGGAGATTTTCCCACCTTGACGATGCTGGCCGGGGGAAAGACCCATTTGTACGACGTGCGAATCGTCAAGAGGAAAAACTTGCTCGCAAGGAGCTCGCAGAATGGAAACCCGAGGCCGAGCGTCCGGTCATTGTATTCACTGTCCCTGCAGAAGACGGCAAAGACGGCAAAGGCAAAGTCAGGGAATTTCTTGCCTGGGGGTGTATGTCTGAACCTCGGTCACTCACAGGCCGAAGCACTCGAACGTATCCTGTCTACGAGGTTGCAACAAAACAAAAATACCTCCTTAAGGATGCGTGGCGAGCACACAGCTTGACTCCAGAAGCCGAAATCCTTCGCGAGCTGCGTGATAAGAAGGTTGAGCACGTTCCGGTCTATCTTTGCGGAGGCGACGTTCCCAATGGCGCCACGCAGACTGATCTTTATGTTACCGTCGAGGAGGCTAACGAAAGTTGGAAGGATGAGGATGAAAATGATCAGTCTTCTGCTGCCACATCTTCTTCTAAATTGGATGGCTCTTGGAAGTGTGGAAGTGACTGGCAGAAGATCACTCAACGTTTTCACCATCGTTTCGTTTCGAGTGTGATCGGAAAACCTCTCAAGACTTTCAGGAGCTCCAAGCATATGGTGGAGATCGTCTGGCATGCCTTTATCGGTGAGTCGGGGTTACCTGCTGTTTCGAATTGACTAAGACACCTTTCGGTAGCCCATTGGCAGGCATACCAACGATGCCGCATCATCCATCGCGACGTTAGTGCAAACAACATTTTGATTACCTCATCCGGAGGAATACTCAACGATTGGGACATGGCAAAGAATGAAGATGATATACACCGCAGTCGGAGGCACGAACGCACAGTAAGTTTGTAATGGATTTTCCCTCGGCCACTCTCAAATATATCAATAGGGAACTTGGGAATTTATGTCAAGCCTATTGCTCGGTCGACACCATGCTGCCCACACGATCCAGGACGACATGGAATCTTTTGTTCTTGTCATCATCTACAACGCTCTACGCTATTTCGACCACAACAAAAGAGGAGAGACATTGCGTATACTCGACAAGGTATTCAATGATCAGGATTTCGATGCCGGCCAGTCCCGGGGTGGCGAGGCACGGAAGCATCTCTTCTTGCAAAACGATTACATTGGACATGATTTTCAATTGACCTCTCCACCTCTGAATCGATGGGTCCGTGCAGGAATTAGATCTACAAAAGAGTGGATAGAGACTGAACTTGCAAAGTCTGACTCAAGGAACAATTCGATGGCGAATTTGACAGGCATGGAACTGATGACTACCGTCAAAAATACTCTACCCGTACCCTTGCCTGCAGCAACCGCCAACCCTCCTCCCATGCAGCCACGCGTCTTTGACAATCACGAGATACTGTGTGTTTCCCTCGCTCATTGTTTCCAGGCATTGGACTGGCCTGCACCTGACGACAAGCCATATGATATCCTACCTGAATTAAGGGCTGCAAAACGCAAACGTGAGTTAGAGTTGGACAATGCTGGTAGTGGAAGCTCGAGGAAAAGAAGTAAAGCATCGACTTCAGGTTCACGAGGTCGAGGGTCTGAAACAAAGAGGTCATCCCAGATACGCACAAGTGGGACGCAGAGTCATTCTGGGAGCCGGAGAACCAGAAAGTAAGTCAAAACGTATATTTGTTTCACATGTATGATTGTATATACATACCGCATGTACAAATATAGTTTGTCTTCACTAGTGAACGTACTTAATCCAGAATATGTCAAGTGAATTGTTAAATATTCCAAGACCCTGACTGGCAGGTAAATTCAGGATCCGCTACAACAACGTGTAGCGGATCTCATTGTTCTCCCAGGAATTACTTATTGGAACGATCCGCTGCTTCTTCTACATCATGTCCCCCTCATTTTCTGCCACCGGCAGTTTGTGCTCACCCATCAACTTCCCACTATCTGGTCTTCATGTTACTATTGAGGAGGATAACGAAAATCCGAATTCGGAGCCAGACGATCAGCCTCCCATTGTAGCACCCTCTGTCAAGTCGAATGACTCTTGGAAGTGCGGAGAGAACTGGTGCAGGATCATTCGACCTTCAATTCACCATCGTTTTGTTCTCATTCTGATCGGGAAACCTCTGAAGACTTGTACGAGCTCCAAGCATATGATAGAAGTCGTCTCGCATGCGTTCCTTGGTGTGTTCAACTTGAACTTAAAGCTCATTCATCCATACTTAAACCATCCATTAGCGCATCAACAAGCTTACGAACTATGTCACATTATCCATTGCGATGTTAACCCAAACAACATTTTGATCACTTCCTCTGGAGGCATACTCAACGATTGGGATATGACAGTGAAAGGAGATAATAATAGACAACAAGATCACCGGTGGTATGAGCGTACAGTAAATTTAAAGTCTAATACAGTTTTTCTCGATCATACGCAGGCTCACAATCTGTTGGTAGGCAACTAGCAAATTCATGTCAAGCCTTTTGCTCGCAGGACACCATATTGCTCACACAATCCAGGACGACATGGAATCTTTTGTTCTTATCGTCCTCTTCCACGCTCTGCGTTATTTTCCTCACAATAAAACAGAACAGACATTACGCATACTCAACGAGGTTTTTAACGATCAGGAGCGTCTCCATACCGGTAAGTACGTGGGTGGCGAGGCACGGAAGGGTCTCTTCTTGCATAAAGATTACATCGGACAAGATTTTCAATTGGCCTCACCACCTCTGGACCGATGGGTCCATGCCCTCATCAAGGGTGTTAAAGAGTGGATCGAGACTGAACTTGCAAAGTCTGACTCAATGAACAACAAACCGAGGTCCAAGATGACAGTCAAAGAACGCATTGCTGCCTACAAAGCCTCCAAACATAAATCACCCGTACCCTTGCCTGCGGAGGCCGAGCCTACTCCCATACCGCCACGCGCCTTCGACGATCACGAACCAATGGCTAATTCCTTCGCTGCTTGTTTGCGGGCAATGGATTGGCCTGGGTCTACGGATGACAAGCCATATGATATCTTACCTGACTTGCAGACAGCCGAAAAAAACCGTCCAGCGTGGATGCGAACACGGTTCAGACGACTCTGGTAGGGGCAGGTCGAGTGAGGGAAGCAACAGATCAGCTTCAGATTGACGAGGGCCTGTGGCGAAGCCCACTGATATGCCATCGTGAAACCATACGCCTTTTTCACGGTCCACGTATCGACATGTCCGTAGTATATGACTCCCTTTAGCTTGTATATATGAAATGCTCACAAATGGGATGCAGAGTCATTGTGAGATTTGGCAAAGGGGGAAGCATTGCATTTTTCGCTTTGCATATATGCTAGAAAATCATCACTCCAGATACTCGGATAGATGAAGCTCGAGAACTGAGGAATAATTGTCCGGAGAGCTTGTTCCAGCGCACTTAATGCCAAAGTGGGGGTTTCTTCATGTATAGCCGCTTGTATAGTACAAACTCATCATAAACTCCACACCATCAGGCTCCAAGTGCGAACCATACATTGGACGGTCCCAGGTGGGAGGCAAAGGAGGCTTCAAAAAGTCGTCGAAAGATTTTGGAGATAGTGGCAACCTGATTGTTACCATACTGGATAATCTTAGTTCAGATTGGTAGGAGAAAAACTCTTCTTCCGAGTCGTAGGAGGCATTGAGAATAGATTTTGAACAGACACACTATATCTGATTGAAAATATGTATGAACCAGTTAAACGCAGAAGAATCCCAGGCCAGTGTAGATGATAACCGTGACAATGACGCTGAAAAAGATGAACCGGGCAATGTCACTATTGAACTATACAAAAGTCGAGAAGGCTGTCAAGAGCCTTCGAAGTGATATCGTTGCGCGTCGAATGAAAAGAGCGATATAAACACTCGTATGATGTCACCAACTGCAGCAGAGACTTTCGAGACAATGGCTGGTCCAGGCTGATGCAGAGGATGGTCAAACTCATTTCTGCCACAATTTTGGCAATATCGTCGCTCGGTGGATTGAATCGCTTTTACAGCGGCATACCCCCAAGCCTGAAGGTACCGAACCTAGAGACAAGGGTATGAGAGAGATGCTTCAATCACACCACGATAACGCACTTACCCAAGGTATGACAAAGTTTGGATCAAGTTGCGTTACCATTTCGTCGAGTGGGATATCTAGGAGTAGTGGGGACACCAAGTCCAAGATATCAGGATAATCGTGTTTAGAACCGTAATTGAAGGCTTCTATTGGATGATCAGCAAAGATTTACCTTGGGCAGCAATCAATGATATAGTATGTCATATATGAGGATTTACAAGCTCACGTCATTCGCAAGTGACACAGGTCCATGAGAGTGAAAACTTCATACTTCTCCGCGGCTTCCGCCAATTTGAAGAAATCGTCTGAATGCAAAAGATTGATTTTGGGATGTCGCTGCGGGTATACGTAGTGAAAGAGGTGTTCAAGTGTCGAGGAGTCCTCAGATAGCAGAACAAATTCACCGTTGGTCTTGATTTCGGCTGAAGGAAACGCTCCGGTGTGGGTTTCCAAGTTCTTACGATGGATGTGGAAACGGACATGATCAGTCGATTCCAAGATGACATCCGCATCCGTCGCGTTGACTAAATGGACATTTTGTCGTTAGAAACAGCAATACATTAGATAAAATGAAGGTACTGTACAGTTTTGCGAAGTAATCGGAGAGTTCAACGAGTCCTGGCTGATTCCATACAGACTAGAAGAGGCAGACATCTATGTAGCTGTTGCTTGAGGTCCAGGTGGTGATGGTTGCGATAAGGGAGTAGAAAGACCTCGTGATTTCCTCGTGTACGCATGTGCGCTAAGTAGTATCTACGTGATAAGCATTCTGGGAAAACGAGGACGGGCGCTCTGCAGGCGCTTGTCCATTGGAAGAAGAGAAAAAGACTTGATTCGCGTGAAATACATCTGCAGTGGAGACTGAATGATCGAAAAATAAATAAATCCTTGCAATTGTTGACGACGTTTAAGCTGTGGATTGAGTCTGGGGTCGAGATCGAGGAGAAAAATTATTGGCGCGGTTGCGACACGTCAAGAATTTGATGTCACATGATAGTTTTGGGACAACGCGTGACCAGTTCGAGTTGAACACGATCATTGTCCTCTCCGTTATCTTCACCATCACCGTTGCTTGGTCGCGCCTGACATGTCTAAAGCCCTGCGAGAGCCTGTCAACATCGTTTCTAAGTATCTTCGCTCCTCACCTGCTCGACCGAGACCCCCAGGGAGTCCAAAGAGACATCATGGCACTCGTACATCTCATTATCTGGTCAAACACGATATTATCGCGATGCGCGAGGAACAAGAGGAGTCAGATAGTGATATTGAAGTATTTGGTCCGTTTCCAGGACCCAACGCTTGCAGTGTGAAGGGAAAAGGGAAGACGGGTAGTGTGATGGGAACCTCGGTGAACAATGTTAATGACAAGGAGAACAATTCAGAGTTCAAATCGTACGCGTCATAGCCTTATATCATCCTTGTATATTAACCTTCCCGAACTTCCAGATTACATCCACTATTTCTTGAGAATGCTGTGGAAGAAACATCAACATTTATATCGCGTGCTAAGAAACCTCCGAGTCGTCGGAAGACGGTTTCTGTGACTTCGTCATCAGCCACTACTTCTCAAATGTTAAATTCGATCTCTTCTTCGAAATACATGAGAAGGACCTCCAAGAAGCTAGCTGAATTGACTTCAAGTACCTCTGCTGCCTCTGTAGAGTCGGAACCGTCTATAGACCTTCCAGTCTACTCATACAAGGACTATACGGATCCAAAGTGTTATGTTGTCTACACGCGAGACGTCGAAGAGACGGACGATCTCATTGGAGGGCTCAGACCCGGACCTGTGGCTTTTGACATGGAATGGTGTTTCACTATGAACAAGTTTTGGGGATCAAATGTGAAGGAACGAAGGACAGCAGTTGTCCAAATTGCGGACACGGCAGGGTTAGTCATTATCGTGCATTTGGCTGGGATGGCGCGTACGTTTTCTAGAGCTCTTGTACTTTCCCCAAAGCTAATTTCTTCGTGTAGGATTTCCCAAGGCGTTGCAAGTGCGTATCAAAAGCTCCAATATGTGTTGATGTTACTCACTGTCTGTATTAGGCGTTATTAGAAAACCCAAATATTCCGAAAATGGGCGCTAACATATTGAGTGAGTGATTCCTTTGATATTCTTGGGCGTATGTCATTGAGTCTGCCTTATAGACGACGGAAAGAAGCTTTTCCGTGATTATGGGGTTTTTTCAAAGAATCTCCTTGAGCTTGGAGCTCTCGCTGCTGCTTGGGATCCAACGCACAAGATCAAACGCAAGATCATTAGTCTTGCAAAGGTGCATTCTGGTTAATCATGGCTCAGGACGTGTCGACTGACACGCCGTATAGCTCGCCGCGACATATTGCAGCAAAACGCTAGTCAAAGGGGATGAACGTACGAGCAATTGGGAAGCGTCGGAGCTTAGTGAGCTGCAAAAAGACTGTACGTTCATTTTCCTTCCCTTATATCCCAAGATTTACACTCCAGTCCTGCAGACGCGGCGAATGACGTACACTGTTCGATGGAGATATACAAGCGCCTACGCTCCCTCGCTGGAGACGCGACCTTGGACCCACCCGCCGGTACGGACGTTGGATGGTCCCCGGTGAAAGACGTACAGGACGGGCAAGGGATAGGCGCGGAGATGCGACTGCAGTGGCGCCGTGCGCACAAACTATGGTATGAGAGGGGAATGGAACTGGAGAAGATGTGCGTTGAGATGAGGGTGAAGAAGGAGGGTATTCCGGACGATGGGCCGTTGAAGAGCGCTACGGTGATGTATGTTCCTCTTTTCCTATTGTATCGATTTGAGAGGCTGAAGACATTGAGGATAGATCATATGTGATCTATGCGTTGCAGGCCGACCCAAAGCTGCCATTTGATATTGAGAAGCTGAGGAGCTTGGTACAGATGGATGCGACTTCCTGGTCGAGGCATCGGGCTTGGTTGATTGAGGCGTGGTTTAGATTATTAGCGGCACAACAGCGACCTGTAGATGTAGGAAACGGGACGGGCGACGGCATAAGTGTGAGTACGGCGACCGAGATGGCGACGGCGAGTACGAGGGAAGGAAGTTTATGAGGATTTAGAATTGTATTTCATCATCTGCTTTATGTACTTATCATCTCATTTATAGGCATGTTTAGAGCTTGATTGTGATGTGTCGCATTCTTGCCGGGCATGAGGAAAGCGATAATCGATGATGCATACTTATGATATGAGGGTTTGAAATCGTCTATATATGTCTTCTTCCCACTTACGCGGCCCTAACCATAAAACGGACCAATCTTGTGAGCTTAATTAACAATGACATATAATGATTGCTTTCAAATGTACCTATGTACATAGCTTGACTTCAACCTACCTAACTATGTAAATGACCTTGTTCCAACAAATCCTATGTGACAGTGGCGGCCCTTCTAGTTTGTATCGGGATTACAATATTAATATCCGAATACCAAGTGCGGCAGTGCAATGCCTTGAGTAAGGGAGGAAAGTGAAAAGATGACGTTTATTTCTATGGGAGGGACAACATATTTGTCCCGAGGCAACAATCAGTACTGATGTAGCTCCGCAGAAATCGTTCGTCTGGTGGCCAAAGAGGAAGTCATAGAGCTGGAACGTATCTTGGTCACCAATTTGGGTGTGTCAGGAGACATGGCAAGATGAATGTTTCCGATGCTTGCTCGCTTTGATCCTCGTGGCTACCACAAGGTGAAGAGACAGAAAGGGAAATGAAATGAAAAGACAACGTTCGGCACAGGTATATGTATATTAATATCTGCATAGCCAACACCATGCGAAGGCAGTGCCCCAGGTTACTTATTCGTTCGCGGTTTGACGGTATCAGGTGCACACGTTCTTCTCTCATTCCTCAGGACTTGAGATCCTGTTAAACCTATGGGAGCTCAGCAAAGCCGATCTGGCTCACAAGGTAGCCACCTCGGCCGCATCAAGCACTCTCTCGTCCCAAAGATACGGCAGGTAGCTTCAACAACAAGTCTCGCCGCGTTTCGACGTCCAGTGGACAAGCCTGGACATTCAGGGGAGCCGGAAGACGTTTCTTCAGAGGCGACGAGGGAAGACGAGACAAAGGACGAGGTGGAGGTGTCAAAAAAGACGGTAAGCGCATCATTTTCTCCGTGAAACGGTGGCTGTGTAGTCTATAATTATCGAGCACGACGTTCTTCCTTCTTTATCACCATCTATCCATCTCCTACTCCCTCTTTCCTCTCGCCGCCCCGTTATCCTCACTCACGACCTCTTACACAGTGTTGGCGCCGCAAATCCACAATGCCCGTCACTGTCCCCTGTCAAGTGCGTTATCGGCAAGATATCGAGATCGCTTATGTGTCTGACGATATGATGATCAGTACCGCACTGGCAAGACGCTTGGAAGTGGAACGTATGCCATTGTAAAAGAAGCAATCCATATCAAGACGGGCAAGTATTATGCCTGCAAAGTCATCAACAAGAAACTCATGGAGGGGAGAGAACATATGGTATGATTTGATACACCTGTCAATGATTCGACGTGTTGCTCAGTCAGATTTTGCTGTCAGGTTCGCAATGAGATTGCAGTCCTGAAGCGCATCTCGAGCGGACATCGTAATATCGTGACGCTGCACGATTACTTTGAGGTTAGTGGGTCGAGAACGCGTTTCATACCTTCGACATTTTTGACTCAGACTGACTCATTTCTAGACAACACATAACCTCTACCTTGTCTTTGATCTATGCACAGGAGGCGAGCTCTTCGACCGGATATGCGCCAAAGGAAACTACTACGAGGCTGATGCTGCTGACCTCGTGGGCACAATCTTCCGCGCCGTTCAGTACATACACGACTCGGGCATCGTACACAGAGGTGCGTGCCCCTTCAGCATCTTTGCACTCCGATTGATTTTCGGCTATCCCCAGATCTCAAGCCTGAGAACCTCCTTTTTCGGACAGCAGAGGAGGACGCTGATATAATGATCGCTGACTTCGGTCTTAGCAGGGTGATGGAAGAGGAAAAGTTGAACATGCTCACAGAGGTTTGCGGTACTCCTGGGGTGCGTTCTTATTCCGTTGTTGTCGTTGATGGCGGCCAATACTTTATTGTTTTAGTATATGGCGCCTGAGATTTTTAAAAAAAGTACGTGACCCAGTCAGCGTCCGATGTTACCGCCGATGAACACTCCTATCACAGCTGGACATGGGAAGCCTGTGGACGTTTGGGCGATGGGCGTTGTGACGTACTTTTTGCTTGCAGGGTACACACCTTTCGACCGTGAAACCCAGCAACTCGAGATGGAGGCCATCCTCGCGGGGGATTATAAGTTTGAGCCTATGGAGTACTGGGCCAATGTTTCCGAGACCGCGAAGGATTTTGTTCGTCAATGTCTCACCCTCGATCCCCAGAAGCGCCCGACCGCCGCTCAGATGCTGAAGCACAAAGTATGTTCTGAATTAAATACGTGCGGTGTATTGCTGATCGCCCCTTGAAGTGGCTGGCGGACGAGAAGCCTCATTTCGTTACAGATCCAGAGAGTGGAGCGCCTGCCGATCTCTTGCCACACGTCAAGAAGGCTTTCAACGCGAAAAAACTGTGTACGTCCCCTGAATTGGTAGCATCATGGTCCTTCTGATCGGAATTATGGGTCTACAGGGCGCAAGGCTGGCTTCAGTATCCGTGCGATGACCCGCATGGCGAATCTTGCTGGAAATCACAACATCGAGCTCGCAAAGCTGCGAGAAGACGTGCAGCAGTACAAGGAGGAATCAGAAAAGGTGCGCTCATCCCCCGCTTCTGGTGTTACATACAGACCATAATGCTGATTTGTTCGTCTGTCATTTTTCTTGTCGATTTGCAGGAACGTATGGAGGTATGTGTTTTTGTGGTTTGACACATCGATCGTTTCTTCATTGAGGGGCTTTAATTTTAGTCCGCAGATATCACCCATCATCACAATCTCGATCATGCCGGCAGCACAGGCTCCAAAGAGTTCAAACAGGACGATATCTCCGTCAACGCGCCTGGTGCTGATGATTTGGATACCAAGCTCGCCAAAGCGAGCTTGGATGAGCCCGATCGCAAGTCCTCCTAACGCTAATTTCTTGACCTCACAGTTGTTGTGCTTTCGGCATTGAAGCAGGAAACAGAGGAACTAAAGGTGGATGTATGTGCATACTAGTGACAGTACTTCTGGAGTAACTGCTTTCTTTATATCTCGACATTTGTACACATTTTGTTTTGCATCTGTAAGATATCTGATTGTTGAATGATTAACTGGGGCTTTGATACTAACGAGACCGCTCTATGAGACAGATCAGAGAGAGTGAGTAGGGCGAGAGAGCCAGGTGCGTGTTCAAGTTTCTAACTAATTTTTGAACTTGCTGGTCCCTTTTTCAAAGCTTCTGGAATTGCTTTTTTGTGGGGGGTCTCCATTGGGAAGAAACATTGCGACGGATGACCATAACTCGAATATCGGCCGGGCTCAGATTGTTACTGTGATAAGACTCGAATCTCGGTGAAACTTAGAAAGAATCGATAAAAGACATATCTTGCTTCGCTTTACACGAGGCTGATTGGCAACGTTAGATAGCTGAGAGATGGTGAAGGAGTCAGTGGAGTTCATAACCTACCAGACGCAAGGATGATATTATCATGTTGATTGGATACGTACAATCGTAAAAGAAGCCAGAAGGAAAAGGAGAGAGGGTTGTATGTAAACCGTGCATATGTATGGACTTCCTTACTTGATACCCAGTGCATCCAGCAGCTAAGGATTTGGTATACGAGGGGGGTCTACGACGTCTGTGTAAAAAGGTTGGCATGTGCGGAAGGAAGTTGCCTTGATAGGCGCATTTGTCAAGTATTGTCTCCGTGGGGAGCGGGAAAAGATCAGCGTCGGTAATCAAAAGTAGAGATGATAACCCTGAGTTTGTACAAGGTTGTACCGAAGCGCTGAGTTGGGACGATAGGCGCTATGTTCCATACATGGGATCCGATTCGAGCGGTTATAAAGTAATGCTATACGCTGCACTGCCCAAGCACTGCCCCCACTGCTCCTTATATAAGAGCCTTTTCGTATCATCCATCTGTCGTATCATCCAAGATTCCCACCTTCTACTAGGTCTAGGATACGGTGCATGATGGGCGAGCTGAATAGTTTCCGGTTCAGATTACGGCCTTCGATTTGGGGATTTTGACTGGAATCTCATGTGAGCCCCGCCTGATTGACAAGTGAACACGTTTTAAGTATTACCACCGCAGATCCTCCATACGTTCTATGACATCAACATAGGTAAGATTGTTGATGCCGTCTTTTACAAACAGGGACAGCAGCGCCGACGTGAAGACTCCATGACCATGTCTCTCCATAGCAAATTCACCGGGTGCACAACTCGTTATTAAGACATGAGAATCTGCAACAGCCATCTCGTCTCGAGAAGTTAAAGATAAGCGTGATATTTTCCGCGTTTTGTATACAGCGGTAGCTCGACTCGGATCCACTGAATTATCTCCGTTATTGCGGTAAGGTCCTCTGGAACAACTTCTACAAGCATCATAGATAAACGTCTACACCTTTGATCCATTACTTGAACCTAAAATTCAGCGGAAGAGCAACTTACGATATTATTCGACCTTTTCTTGGAGATTTCGGCGAAGATGTCAGAAAGTTCACTATACTGGATCCCGTCGACTCGATTCTCATCCGACCATTCACAACTGAAATCGTGGGGAAGGAGTTTTAAGCCTCCTCGACTATCGATTGATGCAGGCGTCTCGCTGCCATGGCCAGCATAATACACAAGGATGGGATCTTGCTGGTCAATGGAACTATTCTCAGCAAGACTCAGCATGGCGGTTATGATAGCCTTCCGCGTCGCTTCTTCGTCGCACAGACTCATGATGTGATCTCGGGGAATACCAGTTTCTGCGATTAAGAAATCCACTATGGAAATTGCATCATTGACTGCTCCGTGAAGATTCGGAATATTCGGATCCTCGTATTCGTTTATACCAATGATAAGGGCGAAGAGATGTCCGTGAAAATGTATCATTGTTTTACCAACTATTCCTTGGAGTGTGTGAGTACCTGTATGCCGCCAAATACGCAAACGCGAGGGTGGTCCATATAAAGAGCACGGCGGCATGCCTTATTGTTTTTTGTCGGCGAACTACGTGCCTACTGGATGTCGGCCCGCTTTTGGTCCGACTAGTATGTAGCATCAAGCCGACTTTGATAGAACCGTTTTCTCTTAGAGGCGTTGTAGGATACCTCACAAGTATACGTGGCGAGGGCTGCAGACAATTACCGTTTCTACGGCTCACGGTTACCGTAGCCGTACCGACAGCATCCAGGTTGACCCCTCATACGACTCGGGTTGCGGAGGGTCGAGTGTGCCGTACTAAGCCGTGGATTACGGCCATAACGGCTGTTCGATGGATGAAGGAAATTGACGCACAACCGATGAAGTATGTCTCTTGGAGAGGCTAGGGTAGGTTCCAGGACCAAGGAGCGGCTGTTACAATGTTACAATTAGCTGTTACTTGAAGCATGCGCCTAGGAACGCATCGCTCGCATCATGAAATTTGCAACTCCGCTCCTCGACGAATCCGTGATTTCACTCCTCGAGTTTGTCGATGACGATTTCCGTCCCGTACCATGGTCTATAGAATTTCTTATACCGCCTGCAGTGTGCAACGATGGTATGCCCCCCTGTTAAATAACACAAGCTTAGGGTGATGATGGGAAGACGATGGAAGCCTGAGGTAATAATATCCTAGTCACTTGAAAAACCCGCCGCCTCGCTCTTGCCTCGCTCAATAGTGACCAATCTAAACCTGAATGTGCAACCTTGGACTTATACGCCAGATTGAAACCGTTTTATGTCAGGAATGAGGAGGGATTATTGATGGAAATAACCAAGACGTTGAGATCGAGAGGTGGACTTGATATTAATAACTAACTTCGAGTCAGCTCAAGGGAATAGGTTTCGGAGATAGCGGGCGAACTAGTGAGGGCGATCCTTGTGTAACCTTAACGAGTGTTGCTCATTGCTGCCATGACAATAGGAGACACCGTTATACGATGTTGCCTCTTGGACCAACTCTTAGGACGTGAGGTAGATAAGCAAGAAGACGGCATTTTCCCGGAAGGAAAGGACTTGGAAAGGACTAAGAATCTCTCAGGGATCAAGCCGAACAGGACAAGAGAAGAGAAGACCAAGGTATCGACCCATCGATGGACGTATCAATGTGAAGAAGATACTGGAAGAGTAGCCGAGCCTTTATTTCGTAGTTAGGCATAGGAGATAAACAGATTTGGTGAATCTTGAGTAACAACTTGAAGGACGCGCGGTAGCCTAGGTGGGACAGAATTCCATACCGGGCAAATAAGCTGCATACACTTAAGAGCTTGGACGAGGACCGAGGACAAGACTTAGAGAAATGTTCGAGCGTAAACCACTTGTACTTGAACGCAAGAAGGTCGAAAGTACAGGACCACTGGCAGCGAAGTCGCGGTCATGTCACGGTGACAGGCGAACTTCCTCCTCCAGCCTCCCCTCCGGGCTCCGTTGATCGGCGCGAAAAAAGTCTCCGTGCAGACACGCACCAGACGTCGACACGTGTTTCTAATGTACTTGAACAAGAAACCCGGTGAAACTCTGGTACTGACAGTTCTCGTGAGATGTGCTGCTGACTCTTGAGTCGAATGAAGTCACTTCAGTGATGACTTGAAGCCTCGGTCGAACAAAAAACAGAACGTTGTTATCCTAGGCAAGATAGCCACAAGTCTAGTCGAACCTCCCGGCGCCTTCGCTTTGCAAAAGGAGTAAAATTCTGAACACGCGGCAGTGACTCTCACAAAACCCTGAATCTTGGCGGTAATTTCCGTCTGCGTTCACAGCCGCGGGCTACGCTGAGATTCTCGTTGGTGAGCTTATCGATTATTAAAACGTGGATCGACAAGTTCATGTCCTCGAGTTCACAACGAGCCAGCCTTGTTGAGTCCTGAACATACATGTGTGGCCACTGGCCTGGGTAGAAGCTTCCCATGAAACAGGACCCTGGATTATGCTCAAAAATTGAGGTATACATACTTAATATTGATCGATCAGCGATTTGTGGGGTCCTTACTTACCGTAAGCACGGATGCTGCCTACCTAAGTACTTCGAAAAGGACCAATATTTCAAAAGATCGGAATATATATGTAGTTGCTTTAAGTTCAACTTGACGGTGTCCTTACTTGCAGTCTTCGTGCACTGAAATGCTTCCCTCACCAGCATGGTTTAAATCCACTGCTCAATATGTTACAAGGATTTTCTGGGGGCCCGTGGTGTCCATGGGTCGTCTAAGTTTAGTTGAAATAAGACACCGTTGGCATCGCATCCTACAGTGAGCTTCACTCCACAGCATTCCTAGGTGTCCATAGCTGATTTATCCATAATCATTGTCGACTCAGTTTTACTGAATCGTATCCGCCTCCCGAGGTAGCGGTTGTTAAAAGGTAGGGTATTTGTATCTCAATGAGGGATCTGAAGATATAACACGTGTCAGCCCACGCCCGCCATTATTCGCCCTTCTCATTGGAATAAACGAGTATAACGATCCTGGTGTTCCTGATCTCCATGGTGCCGTCAATGATATAGAGGCATTCGAGGAATTTCTGACCTCGAAGCTCGGTGTTTCGTCGAATCGCATCGTGAGCTTACGCAACGAAGAGGCAACGCGGGAGAGGATTATGACAGTCATGCAGAATCTAGCGAATAACGACAGCATTGACGCACAGGATCCTATTCTCCTTTATTATGCTGGTCATGGTGGTCAAGCGCAACGACCAATTGATTGGCAGAGTATTAGTATGAATGACAAGATCCAAATGCTCCTCCCATACGATTTCAAACTAGAAGGTTCAAGGTGTGCTGAAGGCCAGGGTATTTTGGACATCGAACTGTCCGATCTTCTCACCAATATTGCCACGAGGAAATCGAATAATATCGTGAGGAATAATTTTTTGCTTGACTTTGAGGACCTGATACCAGGATTAATATAGACTGTTATTTTCGACTGTTGTCACTCTGGGACTCAGAAAGACTCAAGCGACGAGACACTTGCAGTCCGCGGTGTTGATTTACCGTTGAAATACACCGTCCTTAAGGACATCCTATCCCCGGATTCTACCCGTTTCAATGGGGGTCTGAACTCTCATGTCTTGTTAAGAGCTTGCAAGAGCAATGAATTTGCTTTCGAGAAGAAAAATTCTGGACTCTTTACTGCTGCTCTTTTGCACCTCCTTAGACAGGAAGATGTCAGTAACCTCACTTATACAAACGTAATAACACGTTTACCTGATCTTCATTGGTGAGCATATTCTTGTGTCGTTGCCCACCATTTTCATCATCAGTGTCCCCTAGGC
>JABAJX010000069.1:0-34121 GCA_018221735.1 Termitomyces sp. K1Aa
GTAAGCAGGTAGACCAGAATGGCTATCAAAAAAATTTGACCTGATATGCCTTATTTAAAAATTTGGACACCCTTTGCTCGAAACCCTCTCAGAATCCACAAGACAGGCATAATAAAACTGAATCAGAGATAAAAACTCATACATAAGACATTTTCTCACAACTTTGAATGAAGGAGATTGAAGAGAAGAGATGTCTTGGAGAAGTCATATTTATGCACATATTGATACAAAATCACCCTTAGAATTGACCATATGATGACCCCTTCCGTAACCCATACCCCCTAATAACCCATACATTTTGGCTTCCACGGAGGGGCCATGGGTTATAAGAGGTTTGACTGTACATCGAACTTATGTAAGTACGCGTACTTGTTTTCGGAACAATCACACAGCCTCACATTTGGCAACCGATAGGGGTCAATGGATTCTAATGACACCGACACTCTTCTTGCTCTCGTCTCCAGTTTACTGACAGAGGAACAAAAGGACCCTGATGTTATTCTGGAGGCTCTCGTGCAATGCAATGGAGACGTTGAAGCCACAGCCAATCTTCTCAATGGCAAGACCAGCATAAAGACCAAAAAGAGGAAACGGGTAGGTCTCGATACTTGGTTGGTCAAGCCTTCAAAAAGTCCCAAGACTCCGAGTGGCGCTTTGTTCAATCAAGAAGAATCAAGAATAACACAACCCTCAAGCTCAAGCTCTTCGAATACGCGTTTACTACCAACTAGAGATCTTATGTCAGTTCTTAAGCCTCCCCCCTCACCCACAAAGAGAAAACTGGTCCAGCTTCCACCTCTCTTACTCACCAATCCTGATATGGTGGCTGCAAATACTCCCTGTACGTTACACCTCTCGGTTCTACCCCCAGAGCTAGCTTGCAAGCTGTTTTATACGATGGTTGCCGCGTCTCGCAGTTGGAGTCGTAACAAATGGTGGTTGTTTGACAGGGTGGTAGAGAGCCCTCATCGTACCTCTTTTTTTGCGCGGGAGGGGAGCGGTCAAATGCACGAAGCAGCTCAACATTGGTACGTATCCTTTAATCAAACATCTTTCCATATCACTCATGTTCTCGCGCAGGTACAATGGCAGAATGACTGACCCTCCATCTGAATTTCCTCCTGTTATGGAAGAGGCTTGTGAGATAGTCGAACGCATTGTTAACGAACAATTGAAACAGCGACAACGCTTTCCTTTGGAATGGGGAGCGGAGGATTCGAGCAGGACTTGGCGGGCAAACGTGGCTGCCTCAAACTGTTACGAAGGGTCGAAAGAATCTGTCGGGTTTCACTCGGATCAGTTGACATACCTTGGACCATATCCGACAATTGCCTCCCTCAGTCTGGGTGAGTATAGTGATTGACTTGGTGTTGCATTTATTAACTTCTGGTCTGCAATTACAGGGACTCAGAGAATTTTTAGTCTGCGAGAGGTTATCCCCACAGATGAAGTCAACGATCGCAAGGCGAGGACATTCAACATACCCTTGCTGCACAACTCCGTGTGTTAAATTGCTCTTTTATAAAAGTTAAGTTCCCTGAGTAATCTGTCTAGCTTACAATCATGCACGCGTCATGTCAAGAACGTTTCAAGCACTCTATCCCTCCACAACAGGCTATCGACCTATTCCGCCCGATCTTTCCTGAGACACATGGAGCAGACATCCAGCCCTCCAGCTGCCGCATCAACATTACGTTTCGTTTCTACAGACCTGATTTCCCCCCTTCAACTACCCCACGGTGCAAATGCGGTGTCCCGACCGTTCTCCGACCTGACATGAAGAATCGAAGCGATGGACAGACTGATCGTTATTGGTGGGCATGTTATGCTGGCGCTCAAAACGATGGAAAAGGTTGTAATTTCTGGAAGGTTATGGATATGAAGGCCGAAGGCAGAGGCTCTCATTTTTCGCCTTGAGAAGGAAATGTGTAGAATGCGCCAAAGTAACGTCTAGGCGCAAGCGTTCTCAGATACAAGTAAGTGTCCTTTTACATGTTACTTTGGTTAGCGATCTATGAAGACTGATGTCGGGTCACTTGGATGGAGTCAGACTCGGAATTGACTTATTTGATGCTGGGTCCTGCTGAACCAACTAGCTTGTCGCACAGTTTTCCAGCGCTTTGATAGTTCGAGGGATGTCTCCTCGTCGTACTATGGGCTCTCCCTTTCAAACTCGACGATTCAAAAATTCCATAGCAAGGTCATTTCGGCAGATTTCACTTTCCATACTTAGAACCCCCCATTACGTAAAGTGTGTCATCATAGCAATGTGCTCAATTGAACTTGAAGACGCCACGCGTAAAACTGTCTGCAGGCGACGTAGATTGATATTTTTCTGTTTCACTCTCTTTCCAAGCGCATCGTTTTTCAATGGCAGAACGGCCCCCATGGCCATCAACTGACCAAGGCAGGTTTCACGTCTGATTGCGCTCCAAATTTCTTTGAACTCTCTTTAGAAACGGCATCGTTACTGCAGAACGATGAGCCCGAACAAGTGAATAATGTAGGCAACCCAACCTTTTCCCAACGCGTTGAAGCTCTTGCCCGAGAACCCCTCACTCCTCTTACCAAAGTTCTTCTGGTTCTCGGGCTTGTCCTGCTACTCTCAACATCCGTGAGTATTGTCTTGTATTCTTCTCGTACTCGGAAGGTTTCTAAAGTCTGTAAAGGTATTTATTGGGCTGTTTGCCGGCGTTCAACATAAGCTCGAACTAGAACGTCGTCGCAATAGGGACGGCGAACAACCGCCTTCCTCAACAGTCACAACCACCTCGACTGCCATTTCAACTCAAACTACGAGCTTTACGACGACGACTACCAAGACAGGGACCATACCACCTGCTCCTACAGCTCCACCGAACGAGGTCAGTTTGGGTGCCTTATCAGAGAAATATTAAAACCACGTTCACAGGAGGCATGTCTCACTCCTCAATGTATTTTGCTCTCCGGTTCTATCCTTTCTTCTCTTGATACGTCTCAGGATCCTTGCGAGAACTTCTATGACTTTGCAAGTGCGTTATTTTTCAATCTTGGAGTGGCACTGACTTACATCACACTACAGCCGGCGGATGGCTTCGTGCTCACCCTCTTCCAGCCGATAAGAGTAGTTACGGAAATTTTGAAGCCGTTGCTCAGCGCAATAGGCAGGTCATACAGAGAATCCTCGAATCTAACTCCGATACCCCTTCGTTTGAACGGACCCCAGATCAAGAGATTATGCGCAAACTTCGCGATTTCTATGCCTCTTGTGTGAATGAAGATACTCTGGATGAACTTGGTGCCATTCCCTTGTTAGATTTCATACAGGCGCTTCGTAAGAAGTTCAGTGGAGAGTTCAAGAACCCTAGTAGTGAAGATTCGACCGACCTCACAGCTGCACTTACCTTCCTTCACTCTCAAGGTCAATCCTCTCTTGAGATTCAGGTTTGGCTTGATTGTTAATATTGCTACGATAGGTGTCGAAGCACTGTTTTCATTCGAGATCGAAGGTGATGTGGGTAAAGATCCCAATGATATGACTTTATGGTTCAATCAGCCAAGCTTGGGTCTTCCTTCTAAGGTTTTTACGTTTGAAATTCAGCCAGTTGATTGCTTACATCTTTTTGTAGGAGTACTACAAAGACAAGCTGATTCTCCATGCGTACAAGGAGATTATTGAACGACTTCTTCTGGCTCTCTCCGAAGAAGACGAAGGCAAAGTTAGCGCTATTGAAAGTACTAAACCAGTAACAATTCAAGAATCAAATGTATGGCCCCCTTGGCCCTGGCCTCCCTGGGATGGAGATGATGATGGCAATGGAGGAGACAAGAAGCCTACGAACAGTAGTGAACTCGCACGGAAGATCATCATACTCGAGAAGCGTTTGGCTGAAGCAAGCCTTGATCTGTCAGTTCTAACCTCATTTCTATCTTGGACTGTTCTCAAGTCATAAACAGTGATGTTTTGGTTCAAGATCCTCACGCGACATATAATCCTCTTCCTTTGTCTAATCTGACAGATACGCTCCCACAAATAGACTTTCCAGCATATTTTGCAGCTTATACACCTCGAAATTTCCCTTCGATTGTGATTCAGACCTATCCTGCTTACGCCTCCTCTCTTGCCAAAATTTTAGACAAGACATCCGAGGATGTCCTGGAAGCCTATCTCATTGTGCGCGCCGCTTTGACTTTGGCGCCTCATTTAGGATCAAGCACAGAAGCATGGCAGGCCCAGCGGTCTCTCTACGAACTTTTGAATGGCATCAAGAAGGGCGTTGTCGGTGATCGCTCAGAGTACTGTATCGAGAAGGTTGAAGAGTCCCTGGGCTTTGCGGTCGGACGATACTTCGTCAATGAAACCTTTGCCGGCAATTCCAAAGAGAAGGGAACCAAGATTATCACAGGTACATACAATAATTGGTCGGAGGAGGGACATTTGCTTACATTTGTCTCCAAAGATATCGTCAAGGCTTTCAAGGCATCACTGCCACACATTGATTGGATGGACAAGAAGTCCAGTCAAGCTGCAGCTGAGAAGGTGTGTCGCAATGTTTCATGATGATCTATTGTCGAATTACTTATCAGCTACAGGCTGATGCAATCCGTGTCAAAGTGGGATACCCAGTTTCACCTGATACAGGAGACGCCTCCTCTATTGCGCGGTATTACAGTCTTGTGAAAGTCAATAGAGTGAACTTTTTCGACAATGTTCTTAGTGCTGCGTAGGTTGCCAAACTGATCGATTAAACGAATCTAATCTTGCTTCCAGTAAAAGCGACCAGTACAAGAAATGGCAAGAACTGGGCAAGAGAAGGAATCCGGATACATGGTTGATGTTCCCGTCGACTGTCAACGCGTATTTTGATCCTCCCGCCAACGAGGTAAGGGACTAACTAGGAGTTGGATTTATTAAGGGTTGTGCGTTGACTTTTTTATACAGATCGTTTTTCCTGCAGGTATATTACAACCTCCTTTCTTTGACGCCAGTTGGTGAGCTATATGTTCATCGGTCTATTCTTATCGACAATTCAATCAGGCCGTCCTACATTTCTTATGGTTCTTTCGGGCACGTTGCTTCGCACGAGTTGACCGTGCGTCTAGTTTTCTTCCATATGGTTTCATATTAATGAGCTATCTAGCATGCTTTTGATTCTGCTGGTCGACTTTATAATCAAGACGGGAAATTGGAGGAATGGTGGACAAACTCGACTAGCGAAGGTTTCCGGGTGAAGCAAAAATGCATTGTCGACCAATACTCTGGTGGGTTTCCTTCTCACGGAAAGTTGAATTCGGATGTGAACTTTATTGTAGACTACACGATCGACGATGGCAAGGGCGGAAAGGTCCACGTCAATGTAAGGAGGTTAATCGTCACTTGGGGGTTCATGATCTGACACTACATTCACAGGGGAATTTGTGAGCAGAATATGGGATTGCCTAGATTAATGGATGAATTGACATTCGACCAGGACTTCGGGAGAGAACATCGGAGATACCGGTCTTATCCAAGCATATCGTGCTTGGAAAGCACAATACGACTCGTCTTTGCAGGATGGCCATGAATTCCTTCTCCCAGGCTTGTCATACACCAGGTCTGACCATGCACTATTGAGTGGTGCAAACACAAATTAACTATCACGAATAGGGAGCAACTCTTTTTCATATCTTTTGCCCGCATATGGGCACGGGCAATGAAAACAGCAGCCGCTGTGAGCCTTTCTGAAAGATGTGTTTGTGGTTGGTCTGATACTAACCAAGCATTTTTAGCTTCAACGCATTCGCACCGATCCCCATTCACCTTCTCGATTCCGTGTGGATGGCACTGTTTATAATATTCCGGAATTTGCCAAGGCATTCAATTGCTCCAAGAAAGCAAAGGTTTGCTCTTACCTTGAATTCGACATTCACAGTATTAATTCAAATAATTGATAAACAGTTGAACCCTCCTGCCGAAGCTCAATGCAGGTTTTGGTAACACTTTTAATATGCTTAGACTGTTAGTTCCAATTGTATTTAAGGCGATGCATCTTCGAGTAGTCTTCGGCTTCACATCATAAAACGCCCTTGGTACTCGGGACATCATTTCCTCCCGTTTGCTCGATTGCTTGCCTTATAGCAAGAGCTAGGGCTTTGAAAGCAGATTCAGCACTAACAACAATTTCAGCTGATGAAAGCAAAGCTAAAGGCAGAAAGAGGTCTACCGATGATGGTCGTTCTCTCCACGCAATACATCAACATGTAAAGTCGTACCCGATGCCATAGCGAATGAATAGAAGATGTGAGGAATCATTTCAGTCGACAGATCACCGATTTTCTCCCTCTTGAGACCAAGATCTGTGACGCAGTATGGACGTGAACATATGTCTATCACCGCACGGGAGAGAGCCTAGTACATGCGTCAGATGGCTGCATATAGAAGCAAAGATACACATACTTCGTCTAATGGAGCAAAGCCTGTACCGTATCGACGTATACCACGCACTTCGCCGAGTGCTCGCTTGAAGGCGGTGCCTAGTGCGATCGCGCTGTCCTGTGCTTCGTAATAGGTACAAGTTGGGCCCTCGAGTAGAGGTGGAGCTCATCTGCAGTGTGGTGATCGTCTATCCATAGATCGCCCTTGCATTTCATTGTCAATGACATTCCGCCGTGCTTTGCAAGTGCGGTATACATCTTTTGTACGAGATTGGTTTAATGAATGAAGAGTGAGAATGGATGACGGACATGGTCGAGAAAGCCGATGCCAGTAGAGACGTCGATGACCTGGGCATTGGAGGAGCCAGGAGCGCAATCGAGATGCAAGTCGACCTCGATCTGCGTCTCGCTGGTGGTGCGGGAGATGGACGCGTGGCGGGGAGACATGGACTCAGAGATTGGGAGGTGGGGCGAAACAGACATCAACAAAAAAAAAATGGCCTCTTCGCTGCGAGCCACGACGCGTCTTGTTCGTCGAATCGCTCCGTCCCACACTTGCCACATTTTTTCTTTTTTCCGCAGACAGAAGCACCCGCAGGACACTGACAATCTTTTCCACAAATTCTCAGACTCACCACACCCGACCCTCCGTGCCCGCAGCAAGGCCATCCAGCAACTCGCCCCCTGCCCCGTCTGCGCTGCCTCTCACGACCATGTTCATGCCCATACAAAGGCCCAGCCCCGTGCAGTCAAGTTCGAGTGTCCTGACTGCGGTTGGCCCACACATTGTTCACAAGAACACCACTCACAAGACCAGGAACACCACAAATATTGTTCGCGTCTTCGCGAAGCCAACGAGGACGAACATGACTTGAGGAGCGGAAGACATCTTCGAGAATTTGAGCTCCCCGGTTCGTACAGTGTCTGCGATTGATCTCGTGTCTTGACTCTGACATTCATTCACAGGACCTCAGGGATATGAGGAAGCCATCTCTTTTGCAAATTGGGACGTGTTTTGGTATACTCGTGGATTCCCTTCCATGGACACGGAGCGTTCTAGGCGTCATGCCAGTAAACTCTTGACATTCCCGATCACCATCGGCAGCACTATTCACCAGCATAGTGGACTGACGTTGAGTAATCAACGTCTGACACCAGAGGGAAGTCGGTCTCTAGCAGGCAAGCCTTCCTTCCCTGTCAACACCTTTCATTCCTGTTAACACCCTCTTCAGCTCTCAGGTCAACATTACATGTTGCACCCGGTGCCCCAGAAACAGCCGAAGCTGCAGTAGGCAAACCACAAGTACGGGTATTCATTCTCGGTGCCAGAGCCGAATCATCTCTCCCTCCTCATGTCTGGGAACAACTCACCATGTTGTTTCCATCCACCCACATGCACCTATTCTTTGTTGGACCCCAAGTTTCCTTACCTAAGCCTGCAGATGCGCCAACTCCCACATTTTCCGTTAACACGCAAAATTCTGCTTCAACCAGTTCACTTTCATCAGAAACATCATCCCAAGCAACCGAAGAATCATCCCAGACATCTACAGAGGTTACCGAAAAGAAGCCAGATTATCTACCCAACGTGTATCAGCCTCCCACCCCCGCACCCATAGAACGTCTAAAACGGACTCGGTCCTCCATCGAGCGCTATGGAGTCCCATCATACACCGTTCCCTACACGCCAGAACTAACCATCACCGGATTGCAAGCAAACTATGCCGACATTCACGCCCAATTTCAACATACCCTAGACCCATACAGCGACCTCTTCTTCATGTTCTGCCCTGGATTCGGCTTCCCATCACTAGAATCGGTTTCCGAAGAGACAGGCGAGCCTCTACTACAAATATCGTCTCCCACAGAATGGGGCCCTGTGATGCCGATGCTCTTAGCTTCCAAATGTCCAATTTTCGTGACAGGCTTTTCCCCGACTGACGTAGAGCGGGATGTAAGATCGTTGTCAACTGCGCCTGAAGTCGCAGGCGAATTCGAATGGGTAATCACACCTGGCCCCAACGCGTTCGGTAGCGAAAAATGGGAAGTCGCTGATTTTGACCCACGCGTGATGGTCAAAGCAAATTGGGGCATCTGGGCCATCAGAGGGAAAAGTAGGGATATTCAGGAGAAGACTTCAAGCTTCTGGTAAAACTCGTTCAACTAATGATAAGACACCGATATAATGAACAATAATCATAAATCATGTTTTATGCTAATTGTGGGTGATAATTGCAATCTATATATATGTAAGTTAGATATTTTGATGATAACAATCCGTTGTCTGTCCCATTGTGAGATATATGTATGTAATTTTAGTCCTCATCCTCAGAATCAATGACTCGAGCAGGCAGTGTAGAAGGTGGAGGAATGAAGTTCTACGATTTCGGTCAGTAAGGCAGCGCATTAAACTTTGCATGCCTGACACTCACGCGTGCCTTGATTCCTCCAGCCTTGGCCAACCGGGTGGAACCACCGCTCAGCCAGGCATCGACTTCGGCGGCAGCGCCACGTCCCTCGCTGTTTGAGTCAGGTCAGTAATGATCGAAAATTACAAACGTTGTGACGTACTTAATGCCCCACACAATCAAAGATTGTCCACGGCGACAATCTCCTGCAGCGAAAACGCCTTCCACGTTGGTAGAGTATTGCTATAGGTTTTCATCGTTAAGAATTTAACGTAAATTTACAAAGCACAAAAGTACCTTGTGGGGAGTTTGAATATTAGACCTGGCATCTTGCTTAACGTCCAAAGCCTTGATGAGATCGGCTTGGGGTCCAAGGAAACCAAGTGCGAGGAATACGAGCTGTGCTGGGAAGAATTTCTCTGAGCCAGGAACTTCCTCCATCTTCCAGCGTCCACCGCTATCTTTGGTCCACTCGACACGAACTAGTTGGTAGAATATTAGGAATGGACGGTTGACAGAGAATAGGGGCATGACAGACCTGTGTTGAGTCCTTTGAGTTGTCCTGCTTCAATAACGAACTCCTTGGTTGAGATGCAGTATTCTCTCGGGTCTACCAAACTAGTTGAGAAATAGGATTCATATAGGTACACTGAAAACACACCGTTGCCAAAGTGAGCAGCCACCTCTGTGTGCCCGTAGTCGGTGCGGAAGATCCTGTTTTAAGGTTTAATTGGCCATCAAGTCGAGGAGAGCAAGAACATACCTGGGCCATTGCGGCCAAGGATTGTCCCGGCCTCTGGACACAGGTGGTTTTGGGAGAAGCTCGAAGTTGGTCACAGACTTGGCTCCATGTCGCATGGAGGTACCGATGCAATCATTTCCGGTATCTCCACCACCGATCACAATAACATCTTTGCCTTTAGCATTGATATAACTGCCATCTTCAAGGTCGGAGTCAAGAAGGGATTTGGTGTTGAGCTGCAATTGGTCCGTTTAGTTTTTACCGCAATGAACAAAGATAAAGATGTCCAAACCTGCAAGAAGTCCATGGCAAAGTGGATACCATCAACTTCACGACCTGGAATTCTAAGGTCTCTCGGCCACGTGGCACCAGTGCAAAGGACGACAGCATCATAGTCAGCACGGAGCTGCACAGGGTCTACGTCCACTCCAACATTGGCATTTGGTACAAAGGTCTGATTACATGTAATTAGATGTCGGTTGAGAAAGAATCATAATGTACTCACAATACCCTCGGCAGCCATCAAATCAAGACGGCGCTGAACAACGGCTTTGTCGAGCTTCATACTAAGGAAACGTTGTAGTGACGTATCCAAAGATGGGGTAAGCACTTACTTGGGAATACCATACATCAAGAGCCCACCCATACGATCGTTCCTATCATAGACTGTGACATAGTGACCAGCCTTATTGAGCTGATCAGCACAAGCTAAACCCGCAGGTCCAGATCCAACGATCGCGATCTTCTTTCCGGTTCTGAAGGCAGGCGGATTTGGCGCCATCCAGCCCATTTCGAAAGCCTAGATAACATCAAGTCAAGAGAAGAAAATAACGAAGTAAATAACGGAAACCGACCTTATCAATGATAGCACACTCGATACTCTTGATACCCACAGGTTGTTCATTGATACCTAATACACACGCACCCTCACACGGTGCAGGGCACACACGACCAGTGAATTCTGGGAAGTTGTTTGTGAGGAGGAGTCGATGGAGAGCGTCTTTCCATTGTCCCTTGAAGACAAGGTCGTTCCACTGCGGAATGACGTTCGAAATAGGACATCCAGAATCAGATTGACAGAAAGGTACTCCACAATCCATGCAGCGGGCGGACTGATATTTGAGCTCGCTCTCCGTTAGACGTGCAGATATTTCCTTCCAGTCCTTGACACGCTTACGAGGCGGGCGGTACGCTTCTCCCAGCCTCTTGTACTTCATGAATCCACGTGTTTTATCGAGTTTGTGAAGTCGCTGCTTTGTTGTCGAATCATCGACCATGGAGTCCTCAAGATCGACCACTGACGGTTCACTGCGAGGCTTGGAGATAGGGGCGGGGGGGACAGGAGTTTTGGGCAAAAGGATATCCTCAAGACCTTCAGATGCGAGATCGACTTGACTCGCTGTCCGAGATGGAACGAGATCAATGACGCTGTGACGGATCTTTTCCTCCTTCTCACGAGCCTTTTGCTCCTCAAGAACTCGCTTGTAGTCAAGAGGCATAACACGAACGAACAACGGGAGGAGATGGTGGAAGTCATGGAGAACACGGTCTGCAACTTCGGAGCCGGTGTAGTGACGATGATCTTCGATGAGACTGCGAAGGTCAGCGATTTCACGAGGGTCGGTAACTTTGCCGAGCTCCACCATCTCCATGTTGACCTTCGAGGCGAAGGTGTGGGCTGTATCGAGTACATAGGCAATGCCACCGCTCATACCCGCAGCGAAATTGCGACCGGTAACACCGAGAACAACGACACGACCGCCGGTCATGTATTCGCAGCCATGGTCGCCCGTGCCCTCTACAACAGCGTTGGCACCGGAGTTCCGAACTGCGAAACGTTCGGCAGCAATGCCACGAATGAACGCTTCACCTGACGTCGCACCGTAAAGACAAACATTGCCGATGATGATATTTTCTTCAGCCTTGAACTGAGACTGCTTGGGCGGGTATACGATGAGGCGACCTCCAGACAGGCCTTTTCCAACGTAGTCATTTGCATCGCCCTCGAGTTCGATGGTAATACCAGGAGCAAGGAAAGCACCACAAGACTGTCCTGCAGATCCCCTCATTCTGATATGAATAGTGTCCTTGGGTAGACCCTCCTCTCCATAGAGCTTAGAAACCTTGTAGGAAAGGGAAGTGCCCAGCGCACGATCAGTGTTTGTTACCTCGCATTCGATATGGACCGGCAGGCCCTTCGCCAACGCAGGCTCGGACTCGTCGATGAACTTGTTGTCGAGGCGAATATAGAGCTTGTGGTCCTGTTGGCGTACTCGGTAAGTTGCCGCACCAGGACGCATCTGCCAAGCTGGCTTGAGGATGGGCGAAAGATCGAGATGCGCCGTCTTTTTGGTGCGAAGCTTCTCATCGACTTTGAGCATATCGGCCCGTCCAACCATCTCGTTGATAGTACGGAAACCAAGCTTAGCCATGTATCCACGAAGTTCCTCAGCTAGATAATAGAAGAAATTGATGACCTGTTCTGGTTGCCCAGCGAATTTGGCGCGCAGCTGAGGATCTTGCGTAGCGATACCAACTGGACACGTGTTCACTAGAAAAAAAAGCTAGTCAGCAACACAACCGGAGGAATGAAAGACATATGACTCACGATGGCATTTGCGCATCATGATACAGCCCATAGCGATGAGGGGGGTTGTAGCAAAGCCCCATTCTTCTGCTCCCAACAAACAAGCAATAGCAATATCACGCCCAGTTCGAATCTGACCATCGGTCTGGACAGTAACACGCCCACGAAGATCGTTCAAAACAAGAGTCTGATGAGTTTCGGCAAGACCGAGTTCCCAAGGAAGACCAGCATATTTGATACCAGTCCAACGCGAGGCACCTGTGCCTCCGTCATGACCAGAAATGAGGATATGATCAGCCTTGGCCTTTGCGACACCGCTGGCAACAATGCCAACACCGACTTCTGAAACCAGTTTCACAGAAACACGCGCTCGGGGATTGGAACACTTCAAGTCGTAGATGAGCTGCTTCAGATCCTCGATCGAGTAGATGTCGTGATGGGGTGGAGGAGAGATGAGACCGACGCCAGCAGTAGAATGACGTGTACGAGCAATGGAACCCGAGACCTTGTGTCCAGGAAGCTCACCACCCTCTCCTGGCTTCGCACCCTGAGCCATTTTGATCTGAAGTTCATCTGCGTCTGCAAGGTAATTTGCAGTTACTCCGAAGCGACCTGACGCAACTTGCTTGATCGCTGACCGCATGGTATCACCATTGCTTAACACAAGCGAGCGCTCCGCATCTTCCCCTCCTTCACCAGTATTTGATTTCCCACCGAGGCGATTCATGGCCACTGCGAGAGTAGAATGAGCTTCCATGGATATGGATCCGTATGACATGGCGCCAGTGACGAATCGCTGCACAATCTCGTTCCAGGGTTCGACTTGCTCGATCGGAATGGGGGTCGCATTTTCATAACGGAAGTCGAGAAGACCACGGAGTTGGACGCTCTTGATCTGCTCATTAGCGTTACGAGAGTAGGCATCATAGGCTGCTTGATTCCGCTCCCTCACTGCGTCCTGGAGATGGCCGATACCAGAAGGATCGTTGATATGGGCTTCGCCTCCGTCACGCCAGTGGTATTCACCTGATTCTGGCAAACCTGGTGGGATAATGGTCTCACGGGTTGGCCAGCCTCGTTCGTGAAGTTCATAAGCATCCATAGCAAGAAGGTCGAAGGTAGCTCCTTGGACGCGGCTAGCGGTTCCGATAAAGCAACGTTCGACAACTTCGCTGTGTAATCCCAGAATTTCGAAGATTTGCGCGCCCTTGTAGGATTGAAGTGTAGAAATACCCATCTTGGACATGACTTTGAGAATGCCGTTATCAACTGAATGGCGGTAGTTTTCCATCAACTGGTCGACAGTCTTCCCATTCTTAATCCTGCAAAGACATAATTAATCCAAAAGAGATTAGACAGGTAATAAAAACTTACAATCCACTTCGGCCCAACTTGTGAATAGTCTCCATGACCAGCCAGGGACATACAGCGTCGGCACCATAACCGACGAGGACGCACAGATGATGGACTTCACGAGCTTCTGCTGTCTCAATCATCAAGGCAACCTTGGCACGCTTCTTGTGTAAAGTGAGATGGTGATGAACACCGCCACAGGCAATGAGTGCAGAGAGTGGCACGCGGGAGGAGCTGACGGCACGATCACTGAGGATGATAACCTTGATGCCATCGTCGATAGCTTGAGCAGCCTCGCTACAGACCCTTTCAAGGGCAAGCTGGTACCCCGGAAGACCTTCGGATTTCGAATATGTGATGTCGATGGTTCGGGAAGGCCAGCCAGTGTAGGCTGATTTAAGGTTCTTCATGGCATTCATTTCTTCAATAGAGATAATGGGAGAGGGTAGAAGGATGCGGTGACATTGCTCAGGCTTCATCTCTAGCAGATTGCCCTCAGGACCGACATACGCTTCGAGTGACATGACAATACTTTCTCGGATGGGGTCGATGGGAGGGTTGGTTACTTGAGCGAAGAGTTGACGGAAGTAGTCATAGATGATGCGAGGTTGAACTGCCATCGCAGCGAGAGGGGCGTCATTACCCATAGATCCAAGGGCCTCCTTGCCGTCCATGACCATCGGAAGCACGAGAAGGTTCAACTGCTCCATGGTGTATCCGAACGCGAGCAGCTTGGGATCAGTCTCCAGCGAGGAGTCGTCCAGGACAGGCTCGAGGCGAATGTTGCTGCGTACGACGCGTTTGAGGATGTTGGGAACATGAAGGACGTGCGTCTCGACCCATGACGCAAAGTTCTGCTTCGCTGCAGTCGTACGCTTCAATTCCTTGTCATCAACGATCCTACCCTCGAGTGTGTCGACTAGAAGCATGCGGCCAGGTTTCAGACGGCCTTTCTGGACAACCTTCTCCGGTGGGAGATACACGGCTCCTACTTCGGAAGCGCAAACCATGATGTCTTCGTTAGTAACAATGAAACGGCAGGGTCGAAGGCCATTCCTGTCCAGATTGGCACCACAATAGCGACCATCGCTGAAAGTGAAAAGGGCAGGGCCGTCCCAGGGTTCTTGCAAGCATGCCGCCCAGTTATAAAAAGCTTTCTTTTCAGGTTCCATATTTTCATTTCCTTGCCATGCCTCAGGAATCAACATCATGATAGCTTCGGGAAGCGTGACGACGCCATTGACGACGAGAAGCTCGAGGACGTTGTCAAAAGCAGCGGAATCGGAGCCGCCTGTTTCGATGATGGGATAGAGCTGATCGAGGTGATCGCCGAAATGTTTAGAGGAAAGAACACCTTCGCGGGCACGCATCCAATTCTTATTGCCTCGGACAGTATTGATCTCACCTAAACCTTGATCTCAGACCATGAATCGAACGCGATAGAGAAATTAAACGGACCGTTATGCGCAGCGAGTCTCATAGGCTGAGCTCTGTCCCAGCTGGGGAAAGTGTTTGTAGAGAAGCGTGAATGTACCAGGGTGAAGTGTGACTGATACAGGACATGGTTGAGGTCGTGATAATAGTTGTAGACTTGGGGCGGAGACAACTGTCCCTTATATACTATGTTCTTGGGGGATAATGAACATACATAAAATCCTTTGGCAAGCGTGCTTTTACGAATTAATCAATTCAATATGTCAACATCTGCTCAAGACCATAGGAACAAAAAAGACAAACATGCTGTGAGTTGCGTGCTTGCGGAGAACATAGAGTTGACGTTCGAAATGCTTAGCATCGAAGGTTCCACCTTGGCTTACGTTACCGTCACCGTAGTGTGCTCGGAGGACGACAAAGGGTTGCAAAATGGTAGGCTCCTTGCTACTGGCGGCCGGACCGAGTATAGTTCCATCTGTGGGAACTTCACGCCAACCGAGAACGCGTAAACCGAGGTCGGCGGCAATTTTCGTAAAGACTGCTTGATAGCTCTGAAGCTGAACCGGGTCGTTGGCTTTGAAAAAAACATTGCCGACTGCGTACTCTCCCGGCTCAGGAAGGGTGCAACCAATATCTCTCTCAGCTTCGCGCTTGAAAAACTGATGGGGGATAGCAGTCATGACGCCCGCACCATCACCGTCGCGGCTGTCAGCGCCGGTAGCGCCTCTGTGTGTCATGGCACATAGAAGCTGACGAGCGTCGGAGACAATCTTGTGGCTGGGCTTGCCCTTGATATGGCATATAAAACCGACACCACAAGAGTCTTTCTCGTTCTCGTTGAGGTACAGACCTTGGTTGGCGGGAAGGGAAGCGTCGAAGGAGGTCGGATCACGTTCTACAACGTTGAAGCCATTGATATTTTCAGGAGTCGCGAACTCGTTCACAAGAGGCAGGTCTGCAGAGAGGCCAGAGGTGGCCATGGACAGATATGCGCAGCGAATGAAAGAAAAATGTAAGGAAAGGTGAACAGCAAACGCTTATCTTGTATCGGACTCAAAGTCGGAGCAATCGCTACTGAAGGATCAGAGCAAAATCCGGCGCACCGGCGCCATTCGGCCGACTTTTTCCGATCTATGATTATTGCGCATCCTCTGATTGGCTCCCCACACTGAATCCCGTGCTGGTCCCGTTTTCACCCATCGCGTAGATAAGCCATTGCGTGACCCTGACCGTACTTTGCGGCGGATTTTACTTCCACCATAATATCTAGCCCCTTTTCTCGCTTTGACACCATGAGGCCTCGTTCCTGAAGTTTCTGTCCCTAACGAACAGGAGAGCAGTGTTCCAATAAGTATGTGGTTCTCTCCGTAGTCCTGCAATTGGCAGTAAGTATGGTGAAACAATTCGTAATTCTCATAATAGGCGATGAAAATGTGCCGAGCCCAGCAAAATACATACAAGTCGGCATTCTGGTGTAAATATCACATGGCCTTCACTCGGACCCTGGATCATCTGTGGATCTAAGATCCTCTCAGGATAAGAACAGAACAAAGTTGGGGGGGAATGGTTTCCTTGTATATGGACAAGAGCTCCTTATGAAAAGTGCCGAATTGGCAGGACAAGATGCCTTCCGACACCAAGCGATAAGAAACCTACTTGACTTCCATGTAAGTATTTATACCCACAAGCTCACTACGATTGCGACATGAATGGGAAGAATCATGAATTTGTTTGATGTCTTGATCTCTGGTCAGCGCTCGCCAATCAGCTCGCCCCATCGTGAAGGGCACAACACACGGTCGCTAGAGGGAATTTTATAATCTACATATCATCGACTTAGGAAAACTGACCTTTGTGATGACCATTGTATTGTCGAACTGTCTCACCCGAAGCCATTTCCCAGAGGCGGGCTGTGTGATCAGATGATGCTTCACAAGACAACTTTGAAACCTGTTAAAAAGCAAGAAGTTAAAACGACTTACCTGTCACAAGGTACGCTGAATCGGCACTAAAGGCGCAATCCCAAACCCAGCGCTGATGTCCAATCAAGGACCTCTCCAGTTTAAATTCATAGTTGTGGGATATCGACCATATTTTCACAGTAGTATCGGCGGAACACGTCGCTAAGTATCTTTTACGATGTTTCGTCAGTGAGGAATAAATGACTCCGAAACTGGTGTTGTTACTTTGCATCTGGACTCAACAAACATCTTGTGAGATACTTATTGTGCGCATGGAACCTCGTAACTGCTTGGAATCGTGGCAAGCCCAAGGCTTCATCGTTGACTTTCCACACGTAGCATTGTCCCTGTTGTAAGCGCTCAGCTCTGGAAGGAACGGCCACAGACGGGTTCTTACCTTGTTATTTCCTGCGACTAAACAAGAACCATCGGAGGCAAGAGTAACAGACCGGATAGGAACATCTCCTGCCGGGGTCTTGCATACTCAAGGCAAAGTTAAGATTGTACTCATGACATTGGCTTATGACAAGGACGCAAGTACTCACGAGTTCGTGAGAGCAAATATTGTCGGAAAGATCCCACTGCTTGATACTGCCCGCTTGATCACACGAGATAAGTTCTCCTTGATTTGGATGAATACAGACGTCGTTGACTGAACAAGGAGAAAGTACGTTAAAAACAACCTATGTGGCGAAAGAGGATTTGATTTGACCTGGTGCTGAATTGTCATATGTGCGATGCAATTGAGAACTTCTGAGAGAACAAAGAAAACAATTCAGATGTTTGGCACGTCTCGAATTCTTGTGCACTATACCGTAAATCCCATATCTTAATCGTCCCATCTTCGCTTCCAGTGACAAGCCACTTCCCTTCACTGTGAAACGAAACCGATGTGACATTCATTGTATGACCTTCAAATGTAGCAAGCTGAGAGTCATGAGCTTTCTTGCGTGACATCGGGAATTATATGTCCTACAGGTTCGGATGATGTGCTTGCAATCTCATAAATGCGAACTTTCTTGTGGATTGCAGCAGCTAGCAGGCGCTTACTGATGCAAAGTCAGCGAGATAAGGAGAATTTCCAGACTTCTTACTCTGGGGATATTGCTAGACGGTTGACTTGCTGTTGAAAAATATCTCAAGGGATGATGTTACAAAGGGTAAGAATAATACTGACACCTGGTTCGCTTGTTCGTGCAATAGTCCTAGAACAGATTCCACTCCAAGCCTCCCAAAAGCGAATTTCGTGATCGTAGGACCCAGTAACGAGAATTACAGACATATCGTGACGGGCCGGGGCAGCCTTAGAAACTAGATTCGGTGCAGGCATGGCATGCCAGTAACTTACAAGATGAGGATGCTCAATCGGGTTCTAAGCCCTCTGATGAAAGCAACAGCAAATAACCTATAATTTCAAAACGCCGGACCCCCGGCCGTGTTCAAACGTTCACAAAACCAAACGTTTAAATAGCTGTTTGATTCAACTCCAACTTGCTGTGCCAGACCACCGGTCTTTTCTTCTGTCATACGCTCTGTTTTCACAATCCAAGACAAGCTCAGATCGAAGGTTGTTACACCCTCTCTTATCAACACTGATTCAGTCTAAGCGGTTCCACCACCTTGCCCCGCCGATGTTCCTAATCGAAGGTCTAAGGCAAGCAGTCCCATGCATTCCATCCCGAGGATCTCGATTGTATTTGCTGTGGTGCACCGCAGCCCTGAACTCAGAGCTTCTGGTCAGAATTGAGAGACAATCATGAAGAACACGATGTCCTTTCATGTGTACACGACCTCGCCTGTGAACTACTACAGTTGGGCCGGCAATCTACCTTCGTGGGAGTCCTGATTCCTTCTTGGTTACTTCGTGGCAAACCTTACAATTATTTCTATGAACTCTCATCTTGCAGGGTCTTTCCCGGGTATCTATTTCCGATTCCGCGAAGTTCGATTGTCAAGTGAGTGGCATGCCACATCGTCGCTAACAATTCTTGAAACAGCTGCGCGCATCGATTGTTTCCTCGTTCGATCACATATAATTCTGCCGTCAAGCCATCTCCAGCCTTCTCTCTCAGGAATTTGCGTTCGTTCCTCCGTGACTGAATGGATTATGAACACTCGTGTTTCTGAGAAACTCTTGCGAAGTAGTGGTCCTTATACAGGCGATTCGATCGCTCGTCCAGTCTTCTTTATATACAGGAATGCAAAGGAATTGAAAGGTCTTCAGCATCCCCTCACCCGCTAAGTCCTTCTGTGTATTTTGGCTATGAACGCATACCCTGTACGTTGTCCCTCAAAACCTCCCTTCTGATTATTGTCCTGAATATAAGATACTTTTCATTAGGCAGGAACTCGAGTTTTCTTCTGGGCTTCCAACGCGCAGATCGTTTATGGGTCCGTTGACTCAACCAGTAGAATGCCCGATGTAGGCGTCTTTCATTGTTTCCATGATGTTCTCTTTACTGACGTTATCTCTTTCCCCATTAAAAAGGGTACTTTGGTTTTAAACATCAAACTTGATGGTGGAGGTAGAACAGTTTCTTTACCGTGAGTTGCTCGATCCTATTACTTGTGGAGGACTGAAGTACTGATCCATTGCAGTGCCGCCGGTATTACCAGGGTTACTTAAGCATTTTGCCAAGTATATGAACATTATCACATATCGGTTTTTCACTACCTACGAAACTCCTGGCAATCTCCTGACAATCTCTTCATCCGCCGGGTTACGCTACGACACGCTATGTCATTCTATGATCATGTTCACACTTCACTCTTGCCGACCATTGAACTCGAAACCTTTTCAATATGTACATGACTTCTCCTACTCCTTTTGTATGTTACGTAACGCTGGTCTTGATTAGTATCTATCGAGACATATGTGAAGTGATAATTGACCGAGATCTGAGGCCCTGATCGACATAGGTAACTACATAGTTTTATATTCCATAAAGAGTATGTTTTGATAACTTAAATTGGGGCAGCGAGAATAAGATATAGAGAATGGGGTGATGAGACAAAACGAGATATGTGCATGCAAAGCTAGAGATTTTGAGAGGTGCAAGCTGCTCGGAGTCAGCTCGATATCTTCAGAAACGTAGTTTTGACCATAGCTATAGTTAAGTATATCGGTCCTGAGGCATGCATGATCGATATCAGTTTGTACACAGTGCATTTTTGGCCAAAGTGAGTGTATTTTGCCCGAACGCCGATTTCAACAAACTTGGCACTTATTCGGGAAGAACCCCAGAGAGCAGGAAGGATTCACTCAGGTTCCGCGTTCAAGACCAGCACCTTAACAGACCTGGTATGTATAGATTTAAGCGATGCATCGAAATTACTCGATACGGGATAAGATGTCGCTGGGTTAACAGGATAGAGGGAGATCCTTGTTGACGGACAAACGATGTTGAAAATCAAATTTGTAGTCAAGAATCGGGTCAATGGCAGACGTACTCTAATCATAATACTGAGCCGTTGCCCGCTACGTGGGTCTTGCCCATCGGAAAGCTTGCCCTTCAGGATGGAGTGCTTGTACTGGTATCGCATAGAATCTCTGTACTATGAGGATCGTAACATGTCCAGTTCAAAATAGAGATTGCGGTCAACTGTACCTTTGTAAATAAACACTGCCCGAGGGCAAAGACACATCAAAACTATCGCCATCTCCGTTCGGGCTTTCCATGCGCAGAACTCGCTCGCCACCTAGACTGACGCCCATGATCCACGAACCGCTGGCCGAAGGGTTGTCAACATGTGGAAGTATTTCTCCATAAGAAGCAAGATGAAGAAGATGAGTTTGGACTTTGTTGGTTGGGCACATGCTGTACAGGCTCTTTAGAACTGGACAAAGTTCAGCCACTTCATGTTCAGGCCACGAGTTCAAATGCATCTCGCGATAGTGGTGTATGACACCGTCAAAGTGACCCTATCACATGTATCAGCCGCTCGAGACCAGAGTGTTAGAAATGGAGTTCACCTCCTGGAAATTATAATATTCGTCTGGTAAGAAATGTTCGTAGAGTAAGGGCATCTCGAGTCGGGGCATACTCATGATATACTTCTCCATTCGTTGACGAGTTCGTCTAGTTTCCAAATGGTCCAGATTTTTAAGAGCGGCAGTTAACAAAATGTGTTGTTCATTGGGAGCCAGGAATCGGGGCCAGAGTGTCAGATTTGGCGCGCATGTTACAACTTCAACACGACTCCATGTTGATATCATTCTCGTGATTCTGTGGGAGAATGCCATGCACCTTCGAACCGCGGACGGTAAGTACAATCAAGCAGTTCAAAAGTCGTCGGACATAAGTTCGATCATATATAGTCATGTTGTTTAGTCAGAGTCTGATTTGGTTCTCATTTTTGGATGTGATAATATTGGCACTGACGGGTCTACATGTTATCGGTTGGTGATAGCTCTGGAGCCAGCTTGTCCAGCTCAGAAAGCACAAAAAGTCAGTGGTTTTCGCTGTTACAAAAAATTCATTCTAACATTCGCGAGCAAGATGAACCACAAGGAAACGTAGAAGCTGCAATAGCACGAACACTGACCAGGAGTGTGGCCTTGTACTTTTCTCGTCCTGTACGGTTGTTTCGACCTTCCAAAGGTAATATTCTCTCTCCAGATCCTACCGATTTGTTGAGTCTCGTCAGTCAGTGGATGGCATTCTCTACGAGGACTTGCTACGGAACATGGAACATCGCTTAGTCCTCGATATATACAGAATCTCATCAAAGCCCAAGGTGTGAGTGATTTTGGCCAAAAAGTATTGTGATATTAGTGGTTCTCATGTTGTGCCATTAGTTTATAGTCATACCGAAGCATTTTATACCTCCGATGCTAGTAAATGCAATGCTTGGAACAATCTTGTGGAGCACATACGCAGAAACATTCTCCTTGATAGAGCTACACATCAAACACCATCCTATGCTTTGTGCGGGCCTCGCTGGAGGTGTCGCTGGAGGCGTCCAAGCTATTCTTGCTGCTCCGGCTGAGAATGTCCGCATCCTCTTGGAAGGAGGATCGGGGGGAAGTTCATGGTCAAAAGCTTGGAAGGAGGTTTTTTTAGGCACCAGGTCGAGATCGATATCTAGGAAAACTGATATAGAAGATATTCGCCAGCTTAGAGGCTGGATGAAGGACGTTGGTGATATGGCAGGCCGTGGGTGGAATGGGTGGGGCTGGGGCTTTGCCAAGGATATCTGTGGTGAATCATATGTCGAAATAAAGAACAAGATCCCACTGATTCATTTTTCTATCAGGATTTGCTACATTCTTTTCTATCTTTGAAGTTACTCGTCATGTTGCTTTGCAGGCCAAAGATATATCACAACAGCGTGTTGAGCAATCGGACCACCAGAAATTTAGTAATACTCAACGACACCTTCCTAGAATAATACATGGCTTGACGCTTGTTAGTGGTGGCGTGAGTATTCTGCATGTTATCTTGCATGTCAACTGTTGAGCGGATAATAATTGTTATCATGTCCAGGTGGTTGCTGGTCTCGCATATGAAGCTGCCTGCCGGCCGTGGGACGCCGCGCGTCGAATGGTCCATCTAGAAAGAACATCTGCTCCCCATCGATCTCGGTTTAGCATGCTCCAGCTAATTACTCGGAAAGCTCGGGAAGACGGAGTTGTGTCATTTTTCCGCTCCCATCAGAGTGTTCATGACGGTCCTCCTCTCCAATCAGGATTCAGACGGAGGATGATCGGCGTGCTCAGAACTCTCGGCCGTGTGGGTCCATGGGGGGTTGGGTTTCTTGTATGGGAAGCTTATGGGCCTTTGATACACGAACAAGATTTTTAATACCCTTCCTTCTAAACATAAGTAGGCTACGATCTAATCAGTTGTTATCAATGATTACATAACTCAAACGCTATGAAGAAAAACCATGATGGTTGAGAACTTTCGACGTGTTCTCGACTTCAGAATGACTTTTTGCACAAGAAAGGGTTGCGGAAAACAATTTGAACAAGGTAGCACAGAGATTTGCATACATCACTCTGGTGCGCCGGTAAGCGTCTCATGTTTTCTTGAAGCAATACGACTTCCAACCTCGATGATCGTAGGTCTTCCATGAAGGCCTCAAGTCGTGGTCATGCTGCAACGATATCAACAAACCTGTCCTTGACTTTGATGAATTCATGAAACTACCAGTTTGTTCATAATCACTGTTCTTGGAGTAAGGATGTGATTATAACCCTAGATGATCTTAGGGATGTACTGAAGCAGATCGCCACACCGACGAAACTTTGAAAGCTGAAGCACCTAAGCTATCTTCTACTACAACTTTCACGATGTCTGAAAACGGATCTGGAAAAGAAACTTACTCATCTGGCAGTCTACCTGCTCACACTTCCGTGCCGTCTCTGCCCCCTGCTGTCCAGCCGGTCGAGGTTGAACAGGACGATCTGAGTACGATTATAGCTCCTGGGACACCTTGTCGTCGCACGGGTTGCAAAGTCATTTTCGTCAGTGATGCTGCCAATAGACAGGGAGATGGGGAAGGAACTGTATGCACTTACCATCCGTCCCCAGTGCGTTCTGATAATTTATGATTCCATGATACGATGCTCACTCAAGCGCAGCCGATCTTTAGAGAAGGGAGCAAGGTACGAATGGAAATAATGTTCAATGAATGAATTGACTCTCAATCCATTCCACCCGTCTCATCAAAGGGCTATCTGTGTTGCAAACGTAGAGTTCTAGAGTTTGACGAATTTCTTAAAATTGGCGGGTGTAAGACCGGTAAACACCTTTTCTCCCCCCCCAAATCAGCCCTTGTCGTAAGCTTTCTTTCTAACTTTGAATTGTCTAATGATCATGATATCAACTCTCTAGGCGGAAGAGGAGGAAATAATTACTTGTCGCGTGGATCACTATCAAACAGTGAACGAAGTGCATGTCTCCATTTACGCAAAGAAGGCTGACAAAGAGCGCACCATGGTGGAATTTGAGGATACACAGGTAAGGAGTCGGTGATGTTCTGATAACAATACTCTTAAGTCGATACCTCAGGTCAAATTCACTATACACCTTCCTGGGCTGAAAAAGTTTTCTCGGACACTCGACTTGTTTGGACCGATTGATCCTAAGCAATCTACATATCAGGTCCTTGGAACTAAGGTATCCACGATTTCTGTCCTTTTCCCCATATCTGAACATCGGTTCTAGGTCGAGCTCCATCTTCGGAAGCGCGACGGTCGAAGTTGGACACTCTTAGAAAAAACCACACAGGATATTGGCAACATCAACCTGACCTTTGGTGTGGGTGGCAGGACAGGGACGATCGGCGCTAAAGAACTTGTGCTTGACGATGTTAATAGTGCTCGAGAAGCTCAGTAAATGTTGTCTTGGGGATGTATGTGCCACAGACAAGCATAAGAAAAATCTTTAGCAAGTGTATGAGGCGACAAGTCTGCAAACCAGCCGCAAATTACATTATCAATCCATATCATAAATTCGCCACAAGATTACTGGAATAATAATACCATCTAAGAAAACAATCACAGCAAACCGGGCTTCTCTATCTTTTCGTACATCTGTATTAGGTCCCCTTCTCGGAGGTCGCCAAAAGTCGGACCAAAGCAGAGACCACATTCTGTGCCCTTTCGTATTTCTGTAACATCTTTTTTCAAAATTCGCATTGTGTCCAACGAACCTTACGCAACGATAAGTCAAGTTATTGCATGATTTAAAGTGCTTACCTTGATGTACAGTAACACCATCCCGTATCAGCCGAGCAAATTTGGACTTTTCAACGATGCCGTTCGTGACTCGACAGCCGGCAACCTTTTTGGTCTGTTTAGCCTTGAGTTGGATCTCAAAAATTTGCAGGATAGTCGCCTCTCCAGTGACTTTTGTCTCGATGATGACGGGCAAAAGAGCGATGACTTTTTCCTTAACAAACTCCATAAGGCGGTAAATGATGTCAGAGGAGATGATAGAAACCCCGTTTTGAGCTGCCAAGATTTCGATTCCTTTTGGTGTCTTAACAGAGAATCCAACGATAGTGCCTATACCGAATGAATAAAATCTGAAAAAAGAATTGAAAAATCACATACCGCCGATTGCTTTAGCCATCATCACGTCTGACTCCGATACATCGCCAACACCAGACGATATTACTCGAGTCATAGCTTCCTTGTTACCTATTCCTTGTAGAGCGCCTTGAACAGCCTCCGCACTACCACTGACGTCTGCTTTGATAATTAAACGCAGTTCCTTAGGGCCTTCTTCAACTTGAGTCTCATCCAATGACTTCCCAAGTTCTAGCTCCAGATCCTTTCTTTCACGTTCCTGTCGACGGGCCGAATTAATTACTTCAACGTCGACTAACGTTGCATCTATATCAGCCTTCCGCTGACGATTGACGAGAGCTTTTTTGACTTCTGCCTCGGTGCCTTCAAGCACTTCGTCACCTGCATTGGGCACCACTTTCCAACCGGACACAGTAATAGCCATCCCGGGGTATGCTGCCTTTACAATGGCACCTGTAGCGTCATTCATGACCCTGACTTTGGCTGAACTCAAACCGCTAATGATATGTGATCCCGGTTTAAGGCATCCACGAAGCACCAGCACTGTGGCGACAGGGCTAAACAGCCTCTATCAACTTATGTTTGGAGAAGAAAGTGAATAGCGCTTACCCAAGACCTTTGTGCACCTTGGATTCAAGGACGTAACCCTGTACAGGACCTTCTCTTTCTGCCCGCAAGTCTTGCATTTCTGCGACAGTAGACAAAGTCTCCACGAGAGTCGGTAATCCAAGTCCTGTTAAACCTGAGACTTCTACCGAAGGTATATCCCCACCAAAAGTTTCCAATTGCATGTCCTCAGCAAGAAGGGCTTTTTTAACGGCATTCTGAAGCCAGTGAGTGTGACGCATATTTTCGGTTCAAAGACTTACTTACTACATCGACTCCTGGCTTATCAACTTTGTTCACGGCGACCACAACACCGATTTTGCCCTCATCCTTTTTAATCAATCTGATGACTTCCTTAGTTTGAGGCATAATGCCATCATCGGCAGCAACCACGAGTACGACAATGTCAGTCACTTGAGCACCGCGGGCGCGCATGGCAGAAAATGCTGCGTGACCCGGAGTGTCAAGGAAAGTAATAGACCGTGGTCCATCTTCGTTGCCTGACGCAGGAACAGGAATAGAGAAGGCACCTATATGTTGTGTTATTCCGCCAGCCTCACCTTTTGCGACTGAGGTTGAACGGAGGTTGTCTAGAAGTGTGGTTTTCCCGTGGTCGACGTGTCCCATTATTGTCACGACAGGTGGGCGACTTTGAAGCGATGACGGATCTGGGTGCGGAGGGCTGCAGGACATACATACTTCAACAACGCAACGACAGGAAGACGTCTAATAACTGACGGAGGGTATATGTCGAAGGCAGCTTCATCATTGACAATAGGATTTCGTCCAAACTCCTCGGCCAGGAGGACGGCATAATCAGCTGTTAGGACTATCGACGAAACAATGAATCGAGGACAAGAGACGGAATTGAGCCATGACAAACCGTGATCATATTCAGCTTCTTCGCCCATCCCAGATGATCTCATTTTCTGCTGCAGGTGTTCTAAATGTTTGTGATATATGCGTAAGAGGAATCGAGGTCCAAAAGGAAAGACGATCTTACTAAGTCGAACACCAAGAAGTCGGGCAAGTGTTCCAACAGAAACCGTTGAAGGAATGTAGATATCGGCGAATACCTTCTTCTCAATTACGACTCTTTTTTTAATTTTTTTGACCTGCTGGCCAGGTTTTGCTATTTCCGACAGTGAATCCTCTCTATAACCCTTTGACAATAAGGTTCCGCGTTCTTTGAACGTTGCTCGAGTCGTTCGCTCATAGCGAGGTTTTGGTCTTTCTTTTGGTGTCTCTTGTGACGTCTGGCCTCGCCGGTGAAGGTCACTTTTAGTGAAGTCATCTGATGGACGTAAGTTCGGAGACAATTCAGATGCTCGAGTGTGGTCAAGATTGCGATTCTTTTGAAGAAGTTGGCCGCTAGGTGCAGAGTTTTCCGGAATTTTAGGGTCGCGATGAGATGCAGAATCAGCTCGCGGTCTCAAATCTCTGTGAGGTGCAGGATCACGGAATATTGCCTTACTCCGTGAAGTGGAGTCAGGCGGAGATCGTTGAACGGCAGCTTGCGAAGTTGACGGTGTGGCGGTGGCCCACTTGTTTGGAAGGCTGCGTGCTGATAACCGAGAGGAGGGGAAAGAGTTGGAGGGTGATGAAGTGGAGAGCGGTGGAGGTTTTGTTGTACTGTTCGAAGGACGAGCCCACTTGCCCATACCTGCTTGTAGAGTGGTTGTTGAAGACGTGTTTGAACGTAAAGACGTAGGGAAAGGGTTTTTCCGAGTATCTTGCGAGTCCAATTTCTTGGAAGAACCTAGCGCATTAGGGCTAGGAAAAGCCCATTGGTCGAGATCTACGGTCTTAGGAGAAGTATTCTCCTCGAGAGGTCTGGGCTGGACACAAATCAGTTGGACTGCAGAAAGACGTAACATCATAGCACACTTTGACTCTCGCAGAAGATGCAGCCGAACGAGACGACGAGCATGGTGTGCGGGCGATGGAGAAGATTTTGCGCTGTCGGTGCATACCACAACATTCGAGTTTCTCCGTCGCGGTCTTATTGACAAAAAATCCCGATGGTCAGGTGACCCATGCTTTCATTCAGACGTTCACTCAACCAGGCACTTTGCAGTTCGAACCAGCGCACATATGCACTTTCGAGGTTTACGGACAAGCAGACAGGTGTCTCGAGAGCACGTCATCGTCCTTCGCGCAAACCTTCAATAATTCCTCACGAAGAGGTAACCTCAGGAGAGGAATCACAACTATGGCACACCAGCATGCGCCCACCTTCTGGTTATCCTGATGAAGGCTTATGCCGTTTACTGATGGAAAATCACACGCTTGTAATAGAGAGGTATGTGGCTCAAAATTAGACTCATCCATGGCCAACCCTCTTGAAATCAGGCAAATTGAAATGTTAAATATATTCGTCGGTTTTGAACAATCCAACAGATATATTATTAGTTTGTCTCTTTGTTATGTCATACGACGGACGCCTTCCTTCAACAATACCAATTTTAGGTAACGAAGCTGGTGCACCTGTTGGCTACATCGCGGAAGAACCAAAAGGTTTTCTCGGTACCATGGCTCGTCAACTATTTGCGACACATCGTCCATTTCGAGCTGTCGTTTTGGATTTGCAGGGCTCGCCCATTCTATGGGTATGCGATACAATCTTCTTTTGTTGGATCCAAGGATAAATGCAATTCGGTCAGGTTCGAAGACCATTCGCATGGATTAATTCTAGGATGTATGTTCAACGGCTCAAAGACTTTTCAAACTATACTCCGGACGGTGAACCTGTACTTGACACATTTGCTGAAGTACAGCAGGTGTGGCATCCTTGGCGCCGGCGCTATGACCTCTTTCTCCGGTTTGTCTTCACCTCCACTTACATATCATTTATACTACGAAGTTTAGAGAAGGTCAACATCGGATACTTTCTACGGCATCGGAACCGCAGCCTGAGCCCGAAACATCTGTATTTACCCAGTTTGCCCAAGTCGACATGGGATTTCTATCCTGGCATTTCAGACTTTTTAATGGAAGGGGTAACGAACTAGCCTACATTCAGCGGGCTTTTCGAGGTTTTGGTCGCGAGGTCTGCTAATTTCAATAGATCATGGTTATAATCTCACGACTTGTTTAGATTTTCACAGATACAGGTTTGTTGATATGACTATTGGAAAGTATGCATCCGACCATCCGACCATATATTTAGGGCAATACTCTGTTACATTTGGTCCCGGTCCCAAGGACTCAAAGGAAGGTAGCGACATCAGCCCGGGCCCTTTTAGAAATCTTACGCTTGACGAGAGAGCAGTGGGTATATTGATTTCGCACTGCCTTGAAGTATGCTCAATGCTAGCTGGTCTAGCTTACTCTCGCGTTGGCCGGTAGGGGTTCCTACTCGTTGTGTACCAGATAGCATGCACTGACAATTCGACGCACAGTCAACATAGATTTTGATTATTTTTCGCGCAAGTCGAGTAGGTTCAAAGAAGAGTGGAAGGTGGAGACGTAGACTCAAAGTTCGACATGTAGCCCTGGATTGCTTTCTCATCTTTCTCATTTTCATTGGGATTGAGTAGATAAATAGTCGTGAGAGTATTTTGGGATAGTGATACTTAGTGTGACTGAATCAACGGAGTGTTACGTCACGCGACACGACGCGTCTTGAACTGAGCCGCGCTGTGTGCATTGAACTTGTGAAATGTATGTTCTGCCGCCGCACCTCGCAAATGGAGTTCGCTCCTACGCCGAGCTCTATTCCGATATACTTGCCACCTACCGCTCCGCTCCTTTGACTTCTGCATCATCTGTCACTATCCTCGTTTCCACCGACGTTGATGCCCTCTGTGCCGCCCGAATGCTCAGTACCCTGCTGCATCAGGACGATATCATACATCGGATTGTACCTACTCCTGGATACGATGAGCTCATATCAGCTACAGAGGACGCGGTGAAGAATACCGAGGTACGTATGTTTATACTCATCCGTTCATCCACTGATAAGTATATTAGCTTCGTACCCTCATCATGCTCAATGTAGGCGGACTTCTGGACCTTGCAACGGATGGGTGGCTCGGGAACGCGGGCTCCAGGCTTAAAATACATGTCATTGATTCTATACGACCCATTCATCTTGCGAATTACTACGAGGCGCCAGATGTATTCGTGTGGGACGATGGTAGCATTGAAAAAGCGCATGGAGTCCGGAAAAGCTTCGAGATCACCTTTGTGAGCTCATTTTTACATCATCCTGACACGTTCAACCCCTTTCAACACATCTGACAGACTGCTCCTGAATTCGAGTCTGATTCGGAAGACGACTCCGACCTCAGTTCTAACGGTGATGATATCGAGAATCGTGGGGAAGATGAAGAAGACGATGAGAACAACTTTGGAGATAGAGAAACAACATCTGGAAAACGACGGTCAATCGGCAATGACGATAAACCCAATAAAAGGCGGCGAAGAGATCGCGACGTACGTCCGTTTTCCCGGCAAGTCTAACCACTGCCGCTAATATCTTTGATTTTAGAAGTCAGGTAGGATTACCCGTCATGAATACAAGATCCATCAAGACAGTGTAAACGCCTATTACAAGGGTGGTACGACCCACGGCCAAAGTGCTACTGCTGCGATATACATTTTGGCGACCGTGCTTGAGCGGGTCGACAACGACCTTCTCTGGTTAATCCGTCTCTGCTTCTTTCTCTTTCCCTGATCTTACGAACTCCGTAGGCTGGCTATTATGGGACTCACATATCAATATACCACGTCCCGTATCTCCAGAGAATATTATGACACACAACAGGCTATATATGACGATGAAGTTTCGAGGCTCAATCCTCTGACTGCAGACGGTGTTCTTACTTCATTAAACCCGGACGACACGAGTGTTAGAGCTTCAGACGAACTTCGATTTATGCTCTTTCGACACTGGACACTTTATGATGCAATGTTTCATTCGAGCTATATCGCGAGTAAATTAGGAATATGGAAGGAGCGTGGTCGTAAACGATTAACAGGATTGTTAGCCAAGATAGGGTAAATTCTTTTCACTCATCCTGCTCATAACTCGCCTCCATCATCATCCCCCTCAGGTTTTCGATAGGACAAACTCAGCAGCCCTACGCTCATATGGATATGGACCTCAAAAAAGATCTTGTTCAGAAGCTCAACGACATCGCCCCTGAATATGGTCTCGTTGAGCTGTCCTACCCTTCCTTTATGCGGTGTTTTGGTTATCGGTCTCAACCCCTCTCTGCTGCTGACGCTGTCGAAGGCATAAGTGCATTGTTGGATGCAGCAAGTGGTGTTAAGATTGATGTAGAAGTTGAGGGTGCACGTAATGGAGGGGAATGGTTCGGTGGCGGTAGGGCTTGGGAAGCGAACGTGGGTCGGAATTCTGGGAAAAAGAAAAAAGGAGACGAGGGAGAACAACAGACGACTATGACAGATGGGGGCCAATCAAACGTGTTAAAAGGGCCGCACATCGTAAACAGAGAGGAGCTGGAATCAAAACGGAGTGATTGGTGGATACAAAACTTTTGGACAGCCTATGATGCACTCAACGAGTAAGTATACTTTGCATTTCGAGTTTGTAAACGATTTCAACAAATTGAATTAGCATAGGAGTATTGCGCGAAGCTCTTGGCCTTTCGATGGCGCTCCATCGAGCTATAATTCGGCAAGGAACGTCAATTATTGATAAACAAGATATAAAAACGATGGCGGGCTATCGCGTTGTCGTCTTGTCTCAGGGCCCCGATCTCGCCCTCTTCACTCACCCCAGTGTTCTATTACGGCTCGCATTGTGGCTTGTTGATGCTTTGCGTGACCACATACCCGCTGTGAACAAAGGCTCTAAAGCAAAGCGAAAAAGTTTGCCTTTTGTTGTCGCTTGCCTGAATGAAATGACAGAAACATATATGGTCGTTGGTTTCACGGCTGCCTTGGAATTTGGCGACGTGCAGAAGAAGTCAGTGCATCTTCACACATGAAGAGGTCGATTGTATCTGACGTCTTTTATAGCGAATTCACTCGTACTTTTGTCAGTGCTAGAAAGTTGTCCCACGCAGAGCTTCGGCACACGTCATTTGATGCAACCGTAGTGGAACTACCTCAAAAAGATCTGAGGATATTTCTTGATACTCTCTGTGAAGGACCTTATGAAGACTTCTGACACTCATGACTTGGATAGACAAAGGATAGAATTTAAGGAATATGAATCTTGTATGTATTTTTATGGTGTATATACATGAGTAATAGAAGGGGGTGAAGGGAATAGTGAAGCTTCAGGTGAATGGTGTAGGATTGATTTGTCGAAAGGTATTGAAAAGGATCTCGACATGTTTCTGTTGTATCAGATTTTTTCTCGTACAAAGCTCAAGTGCATCCAAAATCTCCTCGTCCTTCCAGTTGGCTATATATGTCAGCTGACTGCTGGTCTTGACACCAAGCAAGTCAAAAGCTTCTTGGAGGTCTGGCGGTAGTGTATGGGCTCTCATGAATAATTGTCCAATATCATCCAATTGCCCAGCATCATCCAACCCCTCCATGGCACAGTCAGGCAAGATTGGAGTTTCTTCTACATACGAATTACAGGAGCTTTCCGAGCCCTTGTCTGGTGGCGAGGCAATAATCGATGTTGGATTGTGGGGCGCTAGATTGTTGGTGCCAAATATGTGCTGATGTGTCTGATAGCTTCTTGACAGAAGATCTATGTTTGGTGGACTTGATGTAGCTGCAGATATGATTGGCATGCATGACGACGTTTTTTCTCCAGGCCACCCCTGTCATAAAATCAAACAGTCTATTATAGCGAGTATCGAAATCACACTCACAATGGCTTTGGATTGGAATGTTTGGATCTGTCTGGATCTATGATCAGATAGATAACGTCCTACATATCGCCGTATCATCTCTAGCCATTCGGGTTGGTTGCGACAGAGTGGAAGTGTAGCTGTCAGCTAGTTTCCGAGGTTATCGATACTTCAAGTTCCAGAGGGAAAGATTGAGCCACAGCATACCTCCATATTGAATCTGTTCCAGTCAAACCACTTCAAATGGATATCGTTTGGGTGCTCGAATTGTCGAAAGACAATTTCTCTTATTTTTGGCTTCATGGATATCTAAGGTGTTTGCAAACTTGAGAGCAAGGTGATTAGCGACTCACTTTCAGAAAATAGCGCAGAAAATCCATGTAGTCATGTTCAGAGATAGTTTGAGATGTGTATTTATCAAAATCAAAAAGTTTCTCAAGCTGCGCTTGCGTCTTGAAACCCTTCAACTCATGTAGTACTCCTTATTGATTGCAATTCAACGTACGAAATTATGGCAAGCTCCTTGTAGTAAACAGGCCTTGAGCTCTCGTGCAAAGTGACATTATACTACTTACCTTTTCGCCAATGTGACATACCAGACCGCTGACTCAGAAGCCGGACCAGGGGGTATATGCAAACATCGAAACCTCGACTAGCGAAGTATATATACGTATATGTAGTAACCTTTTGATGAGCGGCATAAGGAAGTTACGTCATCGGTGAACTTGCTTTTGCTTCCCAATTTAGCGATTTGATGACTCAGTACATGAGTCACCGCAGTTTACAAGGATGACATATCGCTCTCACCTTTTCTTAGTCCAATATATCCTCTCTTTGTAGCTTCTGCTTCTCTTAGCATCTCGTCTGAACAATTAGCAGTCGCAGAATTGACGAGGACCATGTCGCCAAGGTGTACGAGAACACCACATCGCCGAAGGAGTTCTCCACTCTGTAAGTTTTCCCTCGCTTAGTATGAGATCCACTCAGTGCTCACAGCAAGTATATCATGATGCAGCTCGTGATTTCTTCTTGATTGTAATTCTATGCTTCGTTTTGGCGTGTTTTCTCGTGGTTGTCTGTCGATTGTTGTTGTCGAAATCGCTCGCAGACAGCCGATTTTAGTTCATGAAATGTATTGTGGGATGAACGGGGTGGGATGGACTTTTGCTAAGGTACAGAGCAATTCGATGCTTCAGATGCATCATGGCCACACTCATGGGTCTACAAGCATCACCTCCCTGAACTGTCGCCGACCGTTATTTGAAAGGCCACGATATTGACGAAGGGTTGCAACGAGGACATCCAACAAAGATAGATTTCCCGCCGGAACGGGGAGGCTTGGGCTGGAGAATTTTTTTTGCGGCCCAGCAACTTCCGTCGCGCGCAAGGCGTCTAGCACTTATACGGGTGTGAGCGACGTCAAGTGAGAGAACTCAGTGTTTCCCTCGACATTGTTGTCTACAGGCTACAGTGGAGTTGGCGAGGGAGAGGGCGAACGATGTCACTGTAACAAGACGACTTGAACACCAGCATATAGATCAGATTCACCAGTCTCCTAAAGCAGATTTTGATGATAGGACTTAACGGTGGCTACTTGTGTAGGGGCCAAATAGCGAGACTGAATAGCAAATATTAGGGGTGCTCAATTCTCTGTTCAGTTCGTTCTGTTCACTTTTTTCGACGCTGCGGAGTTTCGGAAATTTCCACGAACTGTGAACAGAGTAAGTACCAGTTCACAAGAGTGAGCTGGCCTTGTGAACAGAGGAGGCACGAGTCAGTTCACAGGGTGTGGTCTTTGCCTGACATGATCGGGTGTCACG
>JABAJX010000070.1:0-33781 GCA_018221735.1 Termitomyces sp. K1Aa
TTATGTCAAGGTATGACGTTGTTCACGTGAGACCACACAATTTTCACTTTGACGATTTTTGAGGCCGTGGAGACTAAGACCCACTACTTCGTAGCGGGCATATACCTGAGAACTCGTGAAATACTTGCTGGTTTTGCATCAAGTGATAGTCCGCTTCTAGCAATACAGGAATCAGGGTGCTTGCCCATCGGTAGTAGTGTTTACAAGATGCCGAGTGAGATTCGATCTGGTCCTTCATGTCCATTTCTAAATTGATCAAAGGCATGAGGGACGACACTTCTAGTGCCCTTCCCAGATTACTGAGTCGAGGTCGTTGAATCGCAAGTGACTATAACATTCGCTCGACTTGGAGTACTTGTACAGTAGTTCCCTAGTTCCGTGGAGACCAGCGAAAGAGATACAGAGAAAATAGCAAACATAGATTGTACACAAACCCCGATTCGAAATTGCTCATACTTGCCGTTCAAGAAGATTAAATCTTGAATCCTGTAGGCATCTGAGCGCCAGGGGCTGGTTTGTTCTTGCGACGGAACTCTTCCACCATCTCGATCATGGGAACCCAGTGAACATTGTCGTGGGTATTGACCCATTCAATAAAACGTTCCTGAGAGTATCTATAAGAAAAGAGTTGATACACGTCGTGTAATTACTCACCAGCATAAGGAGGACCTGTGGGCGGCTGTAAAAAGAATATTTGATGAGACAAGACATTTCAGTCTGTAGATGAATTCTACTTAGTACCCGCTGACATCTGGATGGATCGAAATTGGGAAGATAAATTCTTCTTCGTTGCTGAGACACAGATGAAACCAATGAGGTTGAGTTGGAAGGAAGGAAAGACATACTTGTAGCAATAAGTGAACATGTCTTGCCACATTTCCTGCAGATCTCTTGGATTTACCTGCAAGGAGGTGATATTACATGGAAATTAGTTTGGGAAGTCACCACTTACATATCCTTGAGAGTTAGGGCTGGATTTGATGAACCTATAATCCGGAGATGAGGAATGTTGTAGATTATCCATAGTGGAAGTGTTACATCATAGGCGGGAGGTCGTCAAGATACCTAGTACAGAAAGACACATTAGTTATCAATGGATGCGAAGGGGTAAACGGTGACTGTGACTAACCAGTTCCCCGGGATGCAAACAAGACCTGTCTCCTTGCCTCGCTCCAATGGTTTCATCCAAGATTGAGCGTTGGCAGAATAATCAATCTTTGTCCAGGTATCCTCATCTCTAAGGTAGTATGCCTGGCAGCTGACAGCAACCCATTAGCGACCCTTAAATTACTGAGGGATTCTACCAACTCATGGGCCATTCCAGAATGATCTACAAGTTTTCGGCGCATCGAGAAATGTCGCAGAACGAAAGAAATATACATACCGTATTCGATACCCTTATCCAGCATCAGCTGGACACCTTCCTTACAGACCTCCCACCACGGTGCGACGCTTCCCTTGAGGTGTGGAAATTTGAGAATGTAGTATCCAAGTGAGAAAATGCTGACCTTGGGCGGGATACCGTTATTGAACGCTGTCAAAAGGTCGTATGTGTGGTCTAGGATATCCTTCTGTTGCTGTACATTAAGGGCAATCGGATTCTAATAGCATGCCAGTGGTCAGATATATTGGTTATCTCGAGCGAGTGGATCACCTCGTGTGAATATCCGTGTAATCCACTGTGTACCAAGGAATAAGGTGAGGTCATCAAGATATACAGTCAGGAGCACAAACATTTCGTGTCCTGCATCTCGAACAGCAGCCATTTGTTCGGGAAATGTCTCGAGACTATGGCCTGTATGTACTTTAGAAAGATTGGGAATGAAGGGCTTGGAAAACGTGATGGTACCAGGAATAAACCATGTAGTCGTGATCTTATACTTGTCGAAGAGCTTTAAGAGGCGAGGAACTCCAACTTCTCCTGCAAACATACCCTATAATAGTTGGGCGAGATAAACATGAACCATAGTGGTCTGTTAGAAAGATGCGTACCCTTGAGATGTCGAGTGGGGAGTTTTCTCCTCCATAAGATCCCAACCTAGGAGATCTTAGTTTAGTTTCGTTATGAATTAATGCAGGATGAGTATAGGTCTATCACCATCCCGCCACAGCATCAACGTCGACTCCAAAGCCAATAAGAACACGCTTAGCAGGCATAAGTGTAAAAGTAGTTTCCTACTTGTGGGTGATCAACGGATACACACGAGTAATGAACAAGGGGTCTAAATAGGTTCCAGCCATAGCATATATGACAGCAGGTATGTGCCTGTGGTGCCAACTGCTCAAGATGTCAATGGTTTCCACAAGGGTCGTACCTAACTCGAACTACTTCTTCATTTGTCAACTCTCTCAGTTGGACGAATCAATTTTCCTGTAGAATTAGGCATGTGAACCCAAATTTCGGTGTACAACCTCCGAGTCCAACTTGTCGGATTCGAGGTGTTGGTCGACCAGTCCCTTGATGGAGGATTCAAGAAGTTATCTGAGCGAGATAGATTTGTCTGGTTTCACTGATCAGCATTCAGTGGCGTCAGAAGAGATGTATGGTGCTCTGGAGTGGATTTGTTCGAGCACAAAGAGGTGCTCTCCATCTGTAAGTTCGATCCCGATCTCGGGAGTTTAGAGCAGCTTAGTCAGCGTCTAAATTTAGCACGGTGGTTTTGGACACGTCGACAATTGGAATCGCACGCAATCTAAACTCTCGTGAACACGCCTGTTTGCTGTGACTACGCATACACTCTAGGGTACGCCAATTCACTCGTAAACGGTCATGCCTACGGCATATACCCTCCCTACAAATCTGTCCCCCACAACTGTCGCAAATACCGCGTCTCTAATTCGCATTGTTGCTCTTACTCTCATTTCTGGTGCAGCTATCGCTTCACGATTGTTCGCTGTCATAAATTTTGAGAGTATCATCCACGAGTTGTGCGTTATTTTTGAATCTATCGATCGTGTAACACTTTTGACACGACCTTCTTCTCACAAGTGACCCATGGTTCAATTAGTTGAGTGGCTTGGCGTATCTGTTTATAGCATTGCGTTGATTTGTCGGTTTAAGTCGTGCTACAAGAGTTTTGGCTGCAAAGGGATTCTACGTACGTTTCTATAACCTATCATGGAGGAGGTCGTATTGACTTCTTATTTCGATTAGGAATTCTGGAATTGGTTTGACCCCACAGCATGGTACCCTCTGGGACGAGTCGTGGGTGGAACGGTTTATCCTGGTCTAATGGCGACTAGTGGCGTCATCTACAATCTACTTCACGCGATTAACCTTCCTGTCGACATCAGAAACATCTGCGTTCTTCTCGCCCCCGGATTCAGTGCTCTAACAGCATGGGCAACCTACCAGTATGTCCCTCGCCACAGTTGACAGACAAATCCCTCAATTATATTCTAGGTTCACTAAGGAAATGAAGGACGCAAGTGCTGGTCTTCTTGCTGCTGCATTTATTGGAATTGTACCCGGGTACATTTCGCGTTCAGTTGCTGGCTCCTATGATAACGAAGCTATTGCCATCTTCCTCCTTATGTTTACTTTCTTCCTCTGGATTAAAGCTCTTAAGCAAGGAAGCGCGCTCTTTGGGACTTTTGCCGCTTTGTTCTATTTCTACATGGTCGCAGCATGGGGTAGGTCGACGCACTGCCACTCAAAGCACTCGTTTGACATTTTGCGCAGGTGGCTATGCGTTCATCACGAACATGATCCCTATCCATGCTCTTGTCCTCATTCTCATGGGACGTTACAGCGGCCGTCTCTATGTCGCGTACTCTTCTTGGTACGCTATCGGCACATTAGCTAGCATGCAAGTTCCTTTCGTTGGCTTCCAGCCTGTCAGAACGAGCGAGCATATGGCAGCTCTTGGTTTGTCTGGTTCATAATCTGTGGAGCTCGACTTATCCCCGCCACAGGTGTCTTTGGTCTCCTCCAGATTGTCGCGTTCGCACAACTGATTAGGTCACATGTTTCCTCGCAACAGTTCCAAAGTATTGTAGTTGCCGGAGTGATTTCTATTGGTATCTTGGGAGCGTTAGCGATTATCGGGCTCACGTACAAAGGATGGATCGCTCCCTGGACGGGCCGTTTTTATTCCCTTTGGGACACTGGTTATGCGAAAAAGCACGTTGACGTGTAAAAAACATCTCGGCTGTTATACTGACCTCCTGTTTTCCCTTTTTCAGGTACATCCCTATAATTGCCTCAGTTTCCGAGCATCAACCCACAGCATGGCCAGCGTTCTTCATGGATCTCCAATTCCTCATCTTCCTCTTTCCAGCTGGCGTGATTCTTTGCTTCCGCGAACTACGTGATGAGCACATTTTCGTCATCATTTATGCTGCCGTTGCAAGCTATTTCGCGGGTGTCATGGTTCGTCTCATGCTTACGCTTACCCCTGTGGTGTGCGTTTCCTCTGCCGTCGCACTTTCCACGCTCCTTGACACCTTTATTGATCCCGTTGAGCCTGACGTCTCTGATGATAGCCAGAGCGACACCGGCTCAGCTGCGCCTATGACCGGCGCTACTTCCGGTTCATCAGCAGCTGTTACCCCCTCTAAGAAAACAAAGAAGCCTGCTGTCGTTGAGACTGGTATCAACCTCTCCCAGGTTCTCGCCTCTCCAACATCCAAGAAGGATGGCTCATCAAAGGGGGGTATCTATGGACTCGACACGCGTCTTATGATCGTCATCAACACTATTTGTATGCTCGGATTCTTTGTGGTTCACTGTACCTGGGCTACGTCAACTGCGTATTCCTCTCCGTCCGTTGTGCTGGCATCCCAGGACTCGGATGGCAGCACGCATATCATTGATGATTTCCGTGAGGCTTATTACTGGCTCCGCCAGAACACGCCAGAGGATGCTGTTGTTATGAGCTGGTGGGATTATGGATACCAGATTGCTGGTATGGCCGACAGGCCTACCCTTGTTGATAACAATACCTGGAATAATAGTACATCATTTCCTTTCTTCTTCCCCTTCTCTTTTATCTGATCCCCTCCCCCCAGCGCATATTGCAACCGTTGGAAAGGCCATGTCCAGCTCCGAGGAAGTTGCCTACCCTATTTTGCGGAAACATGACGTCTCGTATGTGCTCGTCATCTTCGGCGGTCTAATCGGTTACTCTGGCGACGATATCAACAAGTTCTTATGGATGATTCGCATCGCACAAGGTGTGTGGCCCGAGGAGGTGCAGGAGCCTTCCTTCTTTACACCCCGTGGTGAATACAAGATCGATGATGAGGCTTCGCCTACGATGAGGAACAGTCTTATGTATAAGATGTCGTATTATCGGTATGTGTCACCAATAGGAGACCAACCTTATGTCATGCGCGTTTCTTTATAGCTTTTCGAGCCTCTTTGGTGGTGGTCCGGGCCAGGATCGTGTACGTGGGCAGAAAGTTCCTGCTGTGGGGCCCACATTGGACTATTTGGATGAGGCATTTACGTCGGAGAATTGGATCGTGAGCTCCTTCTCTATTGTTGGGATCCCTTTACTGACCATTTTCTCTCGCGTCGTGTTCCAGGTCCGGATTTATGAGGTGAAGAAGGAAGATCCGTTAGGGAGAGACCTAAAAAGTGCAAATGCGTTTGCGGAGGGGAAGAAACGGAAGCGCGGCAAGCCTGCGTCGAGACGACGTGCTGTTTCGTAAAATAGTGTAATTCTAGGTACAGCATCGAAAAAATGACATAACAATATTTGGACTCGTAGAGATGCTCCGGTACCAACGTTAACCTTGCTACATATAACAGATAATATATACATCGTCGAGGTTTCGACTTGGAGTTCGGAGAGTAACTCGTGAACACGTACAACTCTAATTCGTACCTCGGAGTCGGCCTCTATGGTTTGGCTAGGATCGATCTTGCTGGGCTCAATTGAACCTCTCATAAGTATGGGTGTCTCCACCCCACTGGATATTTGTCCTTCATCCTTCCAACTCTTTAGCTGTAGCCGAGAGGCCACTCGGGACTAATTGAGAACAATCTTTCCAACGGCTTAATGGTCTAGTAGTATGATTCCTCCTTCGGGATTCGTCTCGCTTTGAATGCAAAGCATTGTATGGAGGAGGTCCCGGGTTCAATTCCCGGTTGAGCCCTACCTTTTTTTGTATTTTACCTTCTACGCCTTTTCAAGCGGCGTATACGCGTATACTTATTTATACTTCGAGGACGGTCATCATTTATCCCAAACAATAACATACAATTTTCGTCTTGAACGTTGACTCCGGACCGACGGGACTTACCCGGAAATCCTTCGCGTTGTCCTTATACCTTCACTCGTTTTACTAGACATATACCTTGGGACTGGATATTCCGCTAATGCGATGAGCGAGCTCCTAGAAGGAAAAGGTACGTAACAGATCCAGAATTCCTTAATAGGTTCGGAATCAAAATTCATTGCCCGATTGGACGACGTCAGTTGAGCTTGATCCTACGGTCGACTTCCTGGCCGGAACTGCGGCGGTAAACTTCCAAACTCTTCAAGCTGTTTCCTGAATCTCGTTGACGCGTAGAATACTCAGGGAATAAATAGCCTGGTTGTGGGTTTCCCATTGGACACAGGTAAGCATCATCCAATGACGTCTGACGGTCGCTGCTAGTATGCACCACCGTCGCCGCTCATTAACGACGCGTATTTCCCAGTCAAAGTTCGCTTTCAGAATCCAGAAACGTCCATCAAGTATCGTTCTACGCTTCATGCAGTCTCTACCATTATACGTGAAGAGAGTTTCGTCGGTTTATATAAGGGTATCACCTCACCATTGGTACTTCTCTTTCCATTCCAACAATCATTTAAAAGTGGCTCAATCAACGTTCTCTCGGCAGGCCTCGAGCGCCCTCCTGAATGGCCTCATTTTCGCTTCGTATCGCTTTTTCATGAAATCGCAGTTAGATCATAATGAAGCTATACCTACACTCACCCAGATCACGCTTGCAGGCATCGGAACTGGCATCGTTTCTTCGTGAGCCTTCCGGTCGAGTCATTAGCAGTGATCCCCATAGGCTAATGTAGCCACGAGATTCTTGACCACGCCCATTGAGTTAATCAAGATCAGACAGCAGAATTGCGTTGAAAAATCCGCCTCTGTCTATAGCACGGCTGTTCAAATACTTAGAACTTCTGGTCTGCGTGGTCTATATCGTGGACTTACTCCAACGGCCCTGAGAGATACTGGATACGGGGCGTATTTTCTTTCCGTGGGTCGGTCCATTGCCTTTGGTGGGTAGCTTTGACTGATAGATATCAGTATGAAGCGACTTGCCGTGTGCTGTCGCCTCTGGCCGAGGGGTCCACAGAAAGCAAGGCATCAGCGGCAAGCACAGGCCCCGCCTGGTGGTCTATGCTCATAGCAGGGGGCGTCGCCGGCGTCTGTACGTAGCTCTTTTATCGCAAAAGGGGGTAACTTCAACGAAGCGTCCAGCTGGATGGGTGGTGACTTTTCCATTTGATGTTGTCAAGACTCGCATACAAGGAACCGATCATAGCAGTCCGCGGTTAGCCGTCCCAGTTTCTTCACATGTCCTGGGGATTTTTCTGCTGACTTGACAGACACATCTCGACCCCTTTCAATCTCAGCAGGCAAAAATACAATCACAATCCTTATCGGAACACCATCTCCACGATAATTCATTCATACCGGGCAGAAGGCATTAGTGTGTTCTTCCGTGGTCTGGCCCCTACACTACTTCGGTAAGTCTATTTTAATTATGAATATGTTTGGTGTCACGGTTCTGGTCTGCACTCTAGAGCCATTCCCGTAAACATGGTCACTTTCGCCACGTTTGAGGCCGTTGTTCACGCGCTGGCGTGATGGTGGTGATTATGCAAGTCCGGTTATGGACTACGTCCGAGATGATCAGGTGGGTGGCGTCGACACGGAAGGCTCCCCGACAAGTTCTGGGCCTAGGCCAGACTCTTTTATGGCAGATATATCATGATAATGATCTGTTGAGACAGGCAGCCGGTTGCGTAGAACCATTTCTAGCAAGAAAGTTAGAGGACCAATGCCAAGTGATATATATAATACAATTGCAGTATCCAGTCAGATAGGGAAAACAATGAAAGCATGTGGACGGTATATTTGGAGAAAAAAAAAAATGTTTTAGGTACCCAAAATCGTCACTTGGGGAAATGAGATTTTTTCCAATTCCGCAGTTTAGTTGTCAGCCATCAGTTCATCTCCATCAGTGTCGCGCTCGTCGTCCGAGTCTTCGTCCATGAGATAATCTTCGCCACCCTCTTCCTTTGCCCGGGTATAGTACTCCTCCTGCTCCTTTTTCGTCGGTGCTAGGTTACCAAGAACCAACAACGTCTCCCCCAACAATTTCCGCAATTCTTGCGCATCCTCGTCGCTGAGCTCCTCGTAGTTAGGGGAGCCTCTCGCGCGCTCAAAGAAAGCCAGAGCCTTGAGTAGACCCTCTCGAGCCTCGCGGGCTTCCGGGGAGTCAGCGATGCCCGCATCGGACTCTTCCATCGCGGCCTCGATTTCCTCTGAGCGCGCTGTTCCCACGATGAGCCAACAGCGCCCTCTGGCGCGGTTGATAGGGCTGCGCCATGCCTCCATGTCACCCTCCATCTTCATCTGATTAAAAATCCCATCCGCCCACGTCGCCCAGAAGTGGCGCTCCGTAGGCAGCGCGAGCTTTTCCGCGACTGATAAAACGTCCGATGCGACCTGGAAGAGCTCTTTCGCGCGCGAGAACGTCTCGGCGCAGAGCGGCAGTGTCTGCGCCTGGTGGGCGTGGTGCGGCATTCGGAATATACCGCGCGAGAATTGGTCCATGGCGAGAACCATGAGGTCGTTTGCGGACGCAGAAGAGAGGGTCATGCGCCGCGTGATTGGCGGGCGGCGGTTTATGATCATGGAGAAGGGTGATTCGGGGGGCCAGTCGAGGTCTTCTGCGAATATTTGCGAGTTGGGCTCGTCGTCGTCGGTTGTGGCGCCGGTGCTTATTTGGCCAGAGACGATTTGCTCGGCGAGGGCGACGAGCGTGCGGCCCCAGACGATGGCCATCTGCCAGTCGTCGGGAACTTCGGCGCCGCGTCCGCTGGTGCGGATGGGTAAGTTTTCGCCGGTCTCGAACACATCAAGCGCGGCGAGCCAGTAGGGAAGGGGCGTGTCAGGTTCACCCGGCGCAGCCTGTGCTGAATCCTGGTCGATCAGGCTGCCAAACATATAGAGCACTGTGCCTAAAATAACGTGGAAAGCAGTAGGTAGATCGATGCATTTGCTGGAAATTTTTTATTTCATCGATTGACAATCGAGTTAGAAGGAGCCTACCATTTGTGGTGTGTCGGTTCAGTACTTAACAGGACACTGGAGATTGCCTCATCGGGTGAGTTTATTGTTCCGGATGCATGGTGTTTAGGCGGGGTGCGTGTGAGGAGCACCGACGGATCCGGGTACGCCAACATGAATCTATGACATTCGTGAATGACCCCTCGAATGACCGGCAGAGCTTCTGCGGCACTAGCCTCTATGCAATCTGCCATTTAGTGCCAACACCTAGATCGATCTGCGCTGACGCACTTTCGAACTGTTCAGTGGCCTGGGCAAAGAGATCCTTGAGGTCCTCCCAGTCGTCATAGGACCACGCTTGGGTTGCCGGAGACTTTTTGCCTGGGCCGGCGATGGAAGATACGTCCATGATTTTCTGTGAAGACTGCCAGCTGCTGACACGGTCGGGGTCGGGGCTGCAGCCTGTGTCGTAGTCCCAGTAGTAGATCTGGTCGACGTCGCTGAGGGAGTCGAGGGAGTCGTCTGTGGGCTGCTTGGAGGACGACGACGAAGGAGAATTGGGGTCGCTGTCGGACTGGCCGTCATGGCCGGTGTGTTTCCTTTCGTGGACATCTTGGGCCGGCAGCCGGGGCGGGATCACGCGGGCCTTCCACAGGCCTCTTGGGCGCTCGCGCTTTCGAGGCGTCGGTGCAGGCAGCATTCTGTGGTTTTGATTGCTGAAAGAGACAGGGAAGGGCATTGATATTTCTCATAAGCCACCTTTGCATATTTATCCCACTGATCGTCCATTCTGGACCCTGTTGTTCTGGACCGTCCAGGCCAGTCTAGATTACCACGGCACAGCCACTCCTCCCCGCCAGTCCCGCCTACCAGCCCCGCCGCCGTCCCCCCTTCCCCCACTTCTCCACCAAAAAGTCCCTCATGAACTCGTACACCTCCCGGTTCGCCCCCCTGCGCGAAATCGAATGGTCGCTGCAACCAGCCAATCAGCGTCCACTCGGCTAGCAACGGCCTAAACCCACCTATCGGTGAACATCCGAAATCTGAAATTCCGGACCTGGGCCTTGGTGAACATATCAAGCAGATGTGCCGAGTTCGCGTAATGCACGTTGTCGTCACCGCTTCCATGAGCCAATAGATACTCGACTTGATGAAAGCCAGTCACATTCGAGATGGACGCATTGATGTAACCCCCTGCATTAAGCTGCGGCAGATTCATGTACCGTTCTGTGTATATGGAATCTCCACATCTCTCTGTCAACTGATGGTCCCTGTGGGAGATTGGCGCACATGGGCTCACCGTACAATCGCCAACTGGTCACAGGCTGTATCCCGGTTAAAAATCAATTCAGTCCGATACGGAAGTCAAAGTTCAAGAGCACATGTTACGTACAGCAACGGCCATCGCCAGAGAATGCACGCCTGCATTCGCTTCTACCACCTTTGAAGCCATGAACCCACCGTACGACTGTATCTATCAATTAGCTTACACTGAGAACCATTCAAACAAACAACTGACCCAGCCCCAAATCCCGATACGTTTCCTATCCACATATTCCTTCGCAGCCCAGATCCTATGCTTACATCAGTCCGATATCGAATCACTGTTCTCCACGTACTTGGCAGCATTGATCTGGTCAATCGTTTCATAAAAGCCAAGATTATCCTTCACAGGATTCCTCAAATGACGTCCTTTGTATCCCGTGCCACGCCCGTCGACAGTCACAATGATGTACGACAGTCCACAGGCGAGATAGTCGTGCCAAGTCCGTGCAAACTTAAGGTCAACCATTTGGCTGTTAGGGCCGCCATAGCTAGAGTCTAAGGTGAGTGCACATGATGGTTGCATATCCGAGGGGGAGACGTACACGCGGAAGAGAACTGGGTACTTGACGCGTCCAGAATCATCCATACGCGGTGGCCGAAGTTCTTGCACATTCAGCTCTATTAGAACAGTTTCAGCCACTGATATCAATAACCTTGTGTTACGAACCGTATCCATCACTCATGATGGTAGAGCGCACGATTGTCGGCGCCTCGTATTCCATGGTAACGTTACCGAGCCACTCATTTTTGGTCAAGATATGCTCGAAAGCTACATAGACGTATTAGCGGAAAACTGATCGTGTTTTATGCTATACCTTACATGCGTTGCCCACTTGAACGATTTTCTGCCAAGGGATCATCGGCCCCTGGTAATCCAGAACATAAAACCCAGCACCGGGCGAAAAGCTAGTCGAAAAGAAGGCCGGCTTCGTCGCGTCCGTCAAAGCCGTCGGTTCCACAGACTTGAACGGAAGATCCTTGGGCAGAGGTACAGAGTAGACATGGCGCTCGATGGATGATGGATTTGCAGCCTCAAAGTACCTGCAACAACGGTCTATGCCAAACATGGTTATATGTGATCAAGACTCACACTACAGCCTTCTCGACATCGACGCCTTTGATCCCACCAGTTACTTCCCAACTACCACGAGTGAGGAAATGGGGAATTCGAGAGCTCGCCGGGCTGAAAAGTGCGATATGATTATATCCTTCTGGTGTGGGCACGATATCGAGATAAGCCCCTGCTCCTTCAGCAGTCAGACTTGCGGGAAGTGGACGGATGGTTTGCTCCTGAAAATTCAAACAAACGCCTAAGTGGTCAAGTCGAATAACGAAAAAAATCCTCACGCTATCAATCCAGCCTCTATCTCCCTCCTCGCCCTTCTTTCCAAGCTTCCGAACAACCTTTCCCTCCGACCACGAAGCCGAGTTGTTCATATCAAACAACACAACACTCCCATCGTCCGCATTCCGATTCACCTCTTTAACAATCAACGACGAGTTCCCAACCCACGCAACCTCAAGAATGACACTATCATCCTTAGTATGTCTATCCGGCCACTCCAGCTCGTACGTATTCCCAGCAGCAGGGTACTCCGCCCCCGTAACAGTCCCCAACGCCGCCTCCACAAGGTGATGCTCAAGGTCAAACACATGTACAGATACCAGAGGGTTATTGTACCCAGGCTTGGGATACTTCATCCTGACGTCGCTCGTATACGGAACAACAGCATCGTTGTTCTCGGTGGGATTGTAGATGGGGAAGTTGTACGTGTCCACATCGGTTTCGTCGAATACGAGGAAGGCGAGCTTGGTCGCGTCGGGGGACCACCAGAGGGCGGAATCGGCGGAGAAGATTTCTTCTTCGTACACCCAGTCGGGGACGCCGTGGAAGAGGGAGGCGTTCCCTGATGAGGTGATCCGGATGGGGGTTGAGCTGGGAGGAGGTTAGAAGGGAGAAGGGATGGGTTGAGGGACGTACGTTGGTGTAGAGAGGATGTAGAGATCGTTTTCGGTGACGTAGGCGATGGAGTGTCCTTGAGGTGCCCAGGTAGCGTAGGCGGTATTAGAAGGATGAGTAGGTGGTATGAGAGAATGGGTTATCTTTTCGGCTATATCATGAACATAGTAATTCCCAAATGTCGACCAGCGCCATTGCTGTGAGGAAAAAGATTGGTTGTTTGATAGCAATACTTGTACTCATGCTTACCTTCCGATAATCAGCCTTGAAAAGAATGTATTTCATGTCTGGTGATAATTCCCAAGAAAACCAATCGAGTGGTTTGCCATTTTCCTGGAGATTGGAGTAAGAAACATGTACTCTTGGATACCATCCTGAAAATAGATAAAAAAGGGTCTAACATTCTTAATATCTCTGGAAGACACCAGGACCTTTGTAGTTTCTGTTTTCAAGTCGACGAGCTTGAGGTCTCCATATTCAAAGAGTGAAAACACGCCATCACCAGCTGTTGAAGCGAAATAAGATCATGGGAGGGGGAGGAATTTATAACGTACCTTCGGGTACCCAGTTGATACTCTTTCGATTTACCCTAAAAGTTCCATTGAATATATGGTCCATACTAAGTTTCTGCGAGCCAGTATGGTATAACACATTTGTCTTGTACGACCGGGCTGCGGAATAGCCAATAACAGAAGCTCCGAGAATTATGGTGAAGAGAGCCACGCCCAAGAGACGAACAGACGAAAACCACTGTCAGACGATATGCATTAGCATCCTATAATTCAACGGCACGCGAAGACACTTCAAGGAGAAATGCGTCCCCTATTCAACATACATTCTTCGACTTCTTCAAGTCCGAATCATCATCATCATCATCCCTCGTGTACCCCGAACTCGACGCGAACACGCCGCCACGTTCTGCTATACCTGGGCTAGACGGCATAGGATTTTTGTTCAAAAGTCCTCCAGTCTCCTGGTCGCGGTCATCCTCGTCGTCTGAACTTGGTGGATCAAAAGGACCCTCTCCGTAGTAGGTCTCGGGCCGTCCTGATTGGCTATTGGTGAGTGTTGAGCCCGACGCAGTAATACTAGTGTCCCTGTCTGGAAGTGGCTCGTACGGTGAGCTGGGCATCGTCGCTGTAAAGTTGTTCAATCAAGCAGTTGGTGAGTCCTCAGCGCACGTCGCGAACATTAATTGACTTGACCGGAACTGTGGTAATCATGCATCATGTATGAAACTGTCAACAAGACCCTAACCCTAGACTCATTGTTCTTACCACCATCCTGCATGGCAGTTGAGTGAGCTACGACGTCCCTTACAGTCTCTCTCTCTTTCTCGTACTTGGCCACCATGGCGCCCAAAAGAAATACGAATACCAATTGGGACCCTATACTTCTTATATCTCAGGTAGGACTTTGCAAATATCCAACCACACGCTGGTCAGTGACTCAGTGACCCATAGATTGTAACAATGCAAACTCTTCATTATCTTACATTATCAGTACTTGTTCCTCCATTACTTTCCATATTTGCGGAGCCAACGTCTCTAACATATGAGGGAGGGGCGGCCAACATCGGTGAGCCACCAATCACCCCGCGGTCACTTAGCAGTCACTGACAAGCGCGTATCATGTATAGGGATGATCATGGACTGGCGAGAAATGGCAGGTCGGCCAACGGTTCGTGGGATACATGGAGCCCGCGGGAGTTATTCGCGGGTCTGGAGTGGCGGGATGAAGATTGGTTATGGGTTGCAGTCAGAGGATACATGGGATGGAAGGGTAGACCCTATGCGCGGCTGGATCATCGCCCTCTGCTGGCTCATCGCATGCTCTGGGGAGTACGTACAACATCGACTCTTACTTCGGGCCACCTTTCACTCACTCACTTTGGATTTGGGAAAATTCATCTTACAGCATTTTTTATCTTTATACTCTCATCCGACGCCCCCGGCTGATCCTTGATTTCACACTTACATTGTTGTTCAACCATTTTGTTTTGACGAGCTACTACTCGGCTTCCATACCCACTTCCGGCTTCTTCTGGCTCATCATGATCGCGGGCTGTATACTCACAGTCACTATGGCCGAACAATTGTGTGTGAAGAGGGAAATGTCGGATGGACTGAGTGTGCCTTCTGTACAGGCGGCAGAAGACACGGCATTGGAGGAAATGGAACTAGGTTCACTTCTGCAACGAAGGGACTAGCACGCGACTTTTGCTATCCTTAGGTGAGTCCGGATGTTCTTTTCTCCAAGATATACAGCTAATTGTGGACCAGATGTCCTTATGACCGATGTATTTCCAACCTCTCCTGTGATCCATCTATGTATCTGGTTGTCGGGTCACACCTCGGAGTCCTGTGTCCTCTTACAGTTCACAAGCATGCTTTTCGCCAATCTTTCGTGCTCAGGAACGCCGATCTTTTCACAATCACAGCTTCTTTTGTCCTGAAGGATAGGTCGGAATTCCTACGATTTACGCAACCAAGGCGCCAATCTATTCAATACGCGACTCCGGTCCCGGTCCATCAATTAGCCTCAATCATTTCACAGACCTTTCATTGACAAGTATTCGATATCCCAAAGTCTTGGTTTTCTGTCTCCACATTTCGACAAAGGTCCCGAACTTCAACTCAAGGTTCCCACCAAGCGTAAAAGAAAGAAAATTCACACGGAGCTTGAGGGATGTAATCTCTGTTCTCACGAAGTCAAAGCTTCCAAAGGGCCTGTTTAGTACCATTGTACTCACGTCGTATCTGTTGCTCACCATTTACCTGTTACTTATCCCTAAATAGCGGATTCAACACTTCTCAGGTCCGTTTTGTTTTGGAATCACGCGTGCAGTGAGGTAAGTGCTATCATTTGTGGTAGTGCTGTGAGTGAGGCCCCGATGAGTCAGTCTGACAGCCGACTTTTGTTTTTTTATTCTCAGGATCACCACGAGTACTCTCCAGTCGGAGTATAGCTGTCTGAATGCAACCCTCAAAACCATGTCGTATGGACTTTGAACAGAATGGAACGTGAGAATCTATCAAAGGGCAGACTAATGATAGACTCGTTCTTACTAGTCTTCTTTCTTGTGATTAACCTCGAGTCTACGCGCCGTATGTCTGATTGATAGTATGAGGCCAGGGGGTGATGAATCATAACAAATACAAGGTCCACCCCCTTCCTGATGGCCACACTATGCCCTGCACTCATATTTTCCAGACTCCGCCTATTCGCTCCTGTAGTACTCAGGGGGGCGACCTGAGAGGATGCCCTGACATCCCCGGTTCATATCCGCAGTACTTACATATAACATTCGGTCTACTATTCATTGCTGCAGGCGTGAAACGGTCCGAATCGAGACAATTTGGCGGTGAAACAGACTCCCAGGAGATTAATTTTGACTGGAGTCAGGGGCCATCCTCAGTTCCTGTTCAGGAGGAACTCGAAGATGGATGGCACAGGTGACCTGGAGTCTAGAAGTTGCCACTCGACGCGAAGTCGCCACTGATGGCGATGTGCACGGCTGAACTCGTTGCCATACCTTCATTTGCGACTAGATAACCCGGGCTCAAACTTCCGGATGCGTATGCACGTATGTACCGAGAACCATTTCCGTTAGTCTTCCATGTTGGATCTACGTTGAGTTGATCCATCCATCGGAAGCTTTCGAAGACCAGATTAGATCACTTCCCAAACATAAGGACCAACACCAAATTCGTTGTCATTCCCAACGATCTGGTCACCAAAACCTTGGGGCCTCTTTTTTATGCATGTCCCATAATCACAAAAGAAGCATCGTAACAGGAACTGTCATGAAATTTCGGGTTGGCTTGTTCATCCTCAGTATCATGATTGTTGAATATTGATATCAATCCGGAGGGGTGGAGTCACAACCCGAGAAATTCGGTACACCGGGGGATACATACAGGGCCGGTCTGCGCCCACTCGTATGTAGTTTCTTCAAATGGCGCACCTCTGCCTTTGCATAGCGTATGGGGGTGTAAAATGACAAAAATCATACCTTCTGATACGGTGCTACGCCACAGTTTGTGGGTGCATTTTACCTACCTTTGGTCAAGAAAACTTTAGCCTGCCGTTGTAGAGATAGACGCCCAAGCCGATGGATATGTCTGAGGAGAGTACAATCTCCTCAGTAGTCCTGTGAGTCCTGCGTAATCAAAATTCAGCTATAGATACCATTGACATGTGCACTGAGAATCCACTGGCATACTTGAATGGAGAACAAAGTGCCACGCTGCACAGGGGCCGCGATATTGCATAGCACTCGGACCGGGTCCTGGTGCCACTGTGGATGAGGCTGATAAGTAGTGGAGGCAAGATGGGGATGAGCTGACGACTCTAATAAGTCAAGAGTTGGGCACGTTGTTGGTGGCAACCATCACGTTTGTTGATGAATGGGTTTGGATATTGATCATGATCATCCTCGTGGGAAACCACGAGTAGACGATGGATGACTCTCAGAGTCATAGCTGTCCTCATTGCATCACCCGTGTCAGACCTTTATCGCCCCCTGTCCCAGCCCAATTGAACAATGAACTCAAGAAGGTACTGCCAAAAAGATATTATCAGTGTGTTCAGTGAAGGCTCAGCGCTGGAGGATAAATTTAGAATGGTACCAATTGTCAATACAAGTTGAAGCTTGGAGACATACATACTTACGGGAGTCGGTTTTGACAACAAATGGAGTTGGTATGATCAAGCTAAGTTTAATAGTTCTATGTATGTACTCACTAGAGACAACCTATCCTGCTTAGAATCGACGTACGAAATATCTCGCTTTTGACTGGACTTTACTTGGATTCACTAGACATACACACGCTGTCTTACCTACATGATACAGGCTGCTTTGAATCGCCCCATAAAAGCCGGTCAACATCAGGTCCAGATCAAACGACAGGGTCCACTCAACTCGGCGGCTCACCACTTCAGGTTCGACCAAGATGAATGGTGAGACGTAATTCCGAAGGGCGGGTAGAGTCAAGATTTATTCTGAGTATTGAATAGAAGGACACCCGGCGGACCAAATATCAAGACATTCTACTCAACCGAAACCCTTTCTTTGGGCGCTTCTTGATACTGTTTCTGACTGGTGCTGACTGGTTCCTTGTGATCAAGGTCACATTGATTTCAAAAGTTCGGAAATAAGGTCACCGAAGTGGGATATGTGCCGCGGACTCAATTCTAGTTATAGGCGCTACCCTGCCTTCTTAAACCACGAGGCACGTATCAAATCCATATAAGGGCGACGCGTAAATGCCACCGCCTACCTCCCTTTCTTTCTCTTGTGAGTCAATTTCCGCCACGTCCAATTCTTATGGACACAATCAAAAGTATATTCTCGCCCTTGGGCATGAACACTGGAGCCATCCAGGACACTCTCGTACGTTGTTCCGCCACTGAACGTTACTTTTCGGTGGAAGAAAGTGACTCGTTCACTCTTAGAAACTCGTTGTTATTGGTGGAACTGTTGAGACCGCTCGCCGTGTTTCTGTTTCAGCCTGGAATGGCTTTATAGACTGTATGCAAGCCCTACAACTTCCAGCAATGACGTGTTCTCACCTAAACTCCCGTGTTAGCCTTCTTCCTGACAGCACACTTCAGTCAGGAGGATTATCCTTACGACTGGTATGTTTCGTGTTCATTCAATTTTCAAGCTTAACGGCTGAAAGTGGCTCCTATCCAGGTTAATGCACTGGCTCTCCAAGGTAACTATAGGAGTACACTTACTCGTCCGTGTTACTAATGGGTTCAACCGTTAGCAACCTGCTTGGGGTCGCAGTAGAGAATTTGAAATTACCACCCGTTCTGTTGGACGCAGTGGCCTGACGCAGTCGACAACTGGTGACCTGGAGGACGAGGACGATGACGACGATGGATTGGTTCATGGACGCCGAAAGCGTCAAGTTGCATTCATGCCAAGCGTCGGCGAGTGACACTTCTCTTCTGTTCCTTCGCATACTGAACCCCACAACATTAGACACCACCCATACAATATATTACCATGGTCATTGGCTCAGGGTGAGTTGCTCCATGGGCTCCAATAGCCGGGCTTACCTATTGATCGTATCTTCGATAGATTACCCGCACCAAACGCTACCCCGATTATGGTCAGGGGTCAGCTCTCAAGATTAGGTACACCTATCCGTTATGGTCGGTAATTGAAGGCTTACACAACATTTTATTTTAGCGTCGTTGCACGCAACAACGATATCCTTAAAAAGCTCGTTCTTGAAGCAAAACGTGAGTACGAGAAGGATGCCGAACATCGTGTTCATATATTCATGGCCGACACGTAAGCCTTTCATTCTTCATCGAGACGTGACGCGATCTTAGTTCTGTGATTCTAGCACTTACCAATGCTGGCGCTGGAATGGTGCCAGGCAAAAGAGGCCCATGAGTTCCATTGTACTTCAACCCGGTGTGAAGGATATGCTTTTGGCTGATTGCAAGGACTTTCTTACATCGGAGGAGTGGTATGTTTATCATCTATTCCTTTAGAAGATTCAGCTCAACCGTATTAGGTATGCGGAGCGAGGTCCGTCATGCGCAAATCTGTAACATCAAAGAATTTAACATCCACAACAATAGGTATCCCTTTTCGTAGAGGTTATCTGCTCCATGGTGTACCTGGGAGGTTTGTCTCTTTTCTGTTGCCCTTGTCACGTCTAAAAGCGTTTCATAGCGGCAAAACTTCCCTTATCCATTCATTAGCTGGAGAGTTGGGTCTTGACATCTATGTCGTCTCTCTCTCCTCCAAGGGGTTAGTTATTTCCGTCTTTCTAGAATAATCCCACTCATTCATATATAGAATGAGTGATAACACATTAACCACGTTAATGGGCCATGTACCATCAAGGTACTTCCTTTTCTGGCTGGATGACTAGGCCGACTGATAATCGTCTCTTCTCAAAGATGTATCTTGCTTTTGGAAGATCTGGATGCTGCATTCACGCGTTCAGTTAGTCGTGATTCCTCGTCTACCGGGGCGCCCACTGCCACGACATCATCTGTTTCTAATAATACCGCTGAGACTACTGATGGTTCTACTCTGAGTTTGAGTGGCTTACTGAACAGCCTTGATGGAGTAGCAGCCGCAGAGGGCCGGTGCGTCTCATGCTTTCTTGAGCTCATCACACTTGACTGATGAGTGATATACACAGCCTTCTGTTTGCGACAACAAACCATATTGAGCGGCTTGACCCTGCGCTCTCGCGGCCGGGTCGCATGGATGTCTGGGTAAATTTCACTCATGCGACGAAATGGCAAGCAGAAGGCATCTTCAAGTGCTTCTTCCCCTGTAAGCCTGCAAGTCCCAACGACACGGCATCCAATGCCACACCCACAGATGCTTCACAGAAGAACCTTCCTCTCCCCCAGCGCAAAGTCTCTGCTCACGTCATTCCATTATTGAGTGAGGAAGAAATATCTGAGCTTGCCAAACGCTTCGCCGCGGCGATTCCTGAGGATGAGTTGAGCGTGAGCCCGACGATTTCAAGGTACCATCTCCCATTCATTAACGGTTTAAAATAGGTTGCTGCCCTCCAAGGGTACCTTCTCAAGAACAAGACCCGGCCCTGTGAATGTGTTGACGAAGTTGCAGAATGGATCATCCAGGAACGCGAAACTCGCGAGAAGCTGAAGAAGGAAAAGGCCGAGGTATATTTTAAACATCTCTAGCACTCCTGAATACTAATCACATAGGCAGCGTGAGGCCAAAGAGAAGAAGGAAGCGGAAGAGAAAGAGAAGAAAGAGGTAAACTACAATTTCAGACTTCGATCTATCCATCTACGATTCCATTGACTGATAATCTTTAAACAGAAAGACGAGAAGGAAGCGAAAGAGGTAATTCTTTCGTTTGATTGAGTATGTTTCGCTCTTTGACGATGCCTTCTAAAGAAAGAGGAAAAGGAAATTAAAGAGGTAAGATCCTAGTTTTCTGTTAGATATACCGTCACTTATTCTTGTTTTCCAGAAACTCGAGCGCAAAGAGGCTCGCGCCAAGGCTAAGAAGCAACTCGCCAAGGAGGCTGCAGCAAAGGAGGCGGCGAAGAGTAGCTCTCCTACAGTCACTACCTCTTCGACTCCTACTGAAATAGCTTCACCAGCAGAGGACACAACGACTACAGAGTCGTCTGCCTCTTCAGAATCCGAGGGCACAGGTGTCGACGCCGACACCGAAGAGAGTATCACGTCGGATGACGACGCGGAGAAATCTGAGGAATCTAAGGAGGCGACAGAAGAGGCGAAGGAGAAGTGGGTTGCTGTGAAGGGTACTACCACTACGATCGCGCCGCCTGCTACCGATGCCGCCCCATAAAAACCCCAACAAACTGTCTAGAGGTTCCCTGGCTCTATGCGCCTTTGAATGTACGGTTGGCCCTCTCTCCCATGCTTGCTTGCATATAGCTGGGAAGATATCAACCTATCTTGCCTCCCTGTCCCGCCGTCTGCTTGTTTTCCCTCTTGCTGGTTTTGTTGCGTGGTTTGGGTGATCATCGCGCTTGCGCGCTCATCACGTATGATACGATACGATACGATACGATTGATTTTGTCTGGTACTTACAGGTAGTATATTGAATGATACGGCTTTGTGGGCTGCCCCACTTGACTAATTCAAAATTGGAAATGCCTTTGTCTGAAACGAGCTGTTTGAATACGTGGACATACATATACATTGAACAATGGAGTACTGGGGTCGTCTCGCACCCGAGCTGTGGGGGGAGGGGTGCTCACAAGCGAGCCGGAGGTATCTATATTTCAATTTTCGTCGGCATGTACTTTCCATTAATATTCCAGTTTGATTCAAATAACTGATCATTCCGTCAGATGTCGCCTGCAAGGATGGAACACGAATTTGGATGGTGTATATATTTTCGAGACGCAGTCAAACTGCTACTAGACGGGCCCGGGGTAACCAGATCCCAAGGTGGTGTAATCTATAATCAATGATATATCTTCGTTCTCCCCTCCCCTCTATGTCGACTTCAAATTGACGTCTGAAAGAATCTTGAACGCCTCCTTGTATGCATCCAATAACGCCTTCACGCGTGCCCGTTCAGCCACGAGTGCCTCATCCTCATTGAGCAAGTCCGCGAACAGGTCAGGCTTGTACAGCGACGACACCAGGCGGTTTTGGACGTGTTGTGATGTGTGATTGACGAGGAGATGCATGATCGCCTTTGGGATCAAATCCTGAATGCTCTGGCGCACGATGTTGAAGTACGAAGCGATGAGCGAGCGAATGAGAGACGTCTCCATCTCCTCTCTCTGTGTCATGTGAGTGCCCTCGACCGAAACCTGTCACAAAAAAAGAAGAAAAGAAATCCATCAGTGTCAATTCGTCTCAGCTGACCCAGATAAAACAAGGGCACTACTCACAGCCTCAATGTGCTTGCCCAGACTCTTCATGTCATAGGCCGCGCTATTGCCATCAATACCCCGTTTGCCCGCCATCAGCCCCTGCGACAGCGCCGTTTCCGCTCCACCCACGTCCCTGCCCACAGGCACAATCGCGTTCTGTCCAGCCGCATGAGCATGCGCCACGTGCTGGCTCCTCTCGACACTCGATCCCGAGATCGGACCAGGTCCGTTTTGGCCAAAGAAGTAGTTGAGGAACGTCTCGCGCGCGGTGGGGGAGGACCCGCTACCATTGGGCACTGGGCCGGAGTGTGGTCGGTCCCGGTGGTGATCGCGTGCGTTTTGGGATTGGTTTGAGCTTGAGTGACGGCTTCGGGATGAGGAGCGCTTGCCCACGGTGCCTGCGGCTATGGAAGGAGTCGGGATAGATGAGAGGGTAGATCGTGAGCGGTCGGGCACGGTCGTTGAGACGGAGCGTGAATCTCGGGGAGGGAAGATGCTATCTTCTGAAGACAATTCGTCTTCCTCTTCGGGTGAAAGCCCATTGATTGTGGGTTCGGTCGACGTTGGCTTTATGGGAGTAATGTCAGCTTTAGATCCACGTGAAAATGAGATGGGAAAAGGAAGTTCGTACCCGAGGAGGAGCAACTGGTCGTTGGGGGGCGTTATTCTGCTGTGCAGAGAGTGCAGATCCGGAGATGAACGCGGGATGGTTGGTGTTGATGTACGCAGCTTGTATTTCAATCAAGCTAAAGGCATACTCAGATGTAGGACCCAACCGTTCGCGGAGCAGTTCCGACACAACCTCAATTAGCTGTGCATGTAGCCGAGGGAACCTTTGAAGCTCCTATCATGGTGAGGAGAGAGAGCTTGAGAAACCTAGACTGGTAGAACTCCTTTGTGGCACGTACCGCGCTTGTGCAATTATGGCAGATCTTGACCAATTCCTCGTATACGAGCTCTACACATCGCAGACTGGGGGCCTCGAGGAGTTTAATCTGTGGCTTGACCAGGAGGTCAAAGGCAATCTCAGGGACGAAGAGGCTAGGCCGAGGCCCAGTAGAGTTGCGGATAGCTGTTCGGATATCCTGGTTCTCAAGGTTATGCGTCGCGTCGATTGAAGCAAGCGCTTGACCGAAGACATCGTTGAAGATGTAATATATCCGTGCACCGCCAGAAAGTTCCTTCGTTGAGATGTCGACCTTCGTGCCCTCGATCGATGCGATGAAATCGCGCGCAAATTGAGTCATGAGGCGGAGGATCAACGATCCTTGCTGTTATGGGAATGAAAAAGGCATATTTAGAGAAGATTCAAAAGTAATTGCTTACCTGGTTCTTGTCACCAAAAATGGCAGAATCGCCAAACGAGCTGAGTTCTTGCTCAGCTTGGGTCATGAGCGTGTTCAACCGGGCTTTCATGTCCGGAAGTTTTTCACGAATATGGTTCATCAGCACCTTCCAATGATAGTGTTAAACGCTTCCTCGTAAAGGCAACAAACGACCAACGAACCTGGTTCAGCGTCTTCGCCAAATACTTGGTTCCATTCTTGTGTGAAATATTCCTGTAAGCGGGATGGTTTCTAAAGAAGTCGCTTTCACTGTCAAGCGCATCCGCCATGCTCTTCTCCGAGTTAATATCCTGTTGGCTCCGATTGACGACACCGATGAAACCCAATTTTAGTGGATAAACACGCCCTGTGAGGATATCTAGGGCGTTGGTGCCAGCATCCATCAGGTCGAGTTTTGTCAATACACCGATGGTGCGTCGTCCTTGTGGATCGACTTGTCGAGCGAGCTTGAGTGATTCAGAGTTTGCGAGGTCGACGTTGGCCGGTGACACAGATAGAATGACGCTAGCAATTGACTGGTGAGAGTTGTCGTCGTGAAAAACGAGAGAGGCCATACCTGTTAGGTTTTGAGATGTAATCGAGGATGAGATTACGAATTTGCCGCTCGATATCACTTGGTTGGTCACCGACAGGAATCTAGAGGTTGTGAGTTATTAGAAAAAGGGTTCCAGACGTTTTGTACTGATCACATACTTTTGTCAAACCTGGAAGATCAACCAGTGTCAAATCCAAAACATCTGGGCTGTATATTCTCAATGATATCGGCAATTTGCTAACACCCTTGTTCTGTCCAGCAACTCGGAAGGTCTCCTGCTCAATCTCTTTGCGAATCTCGTTAAAGTCTGTGAAACGCTTGTCTACGTGGAGGAACTGAGCCCATTCAGTGTATGGCGGTGCATTTGGTGAAGGTTCCGCAGGAATAGGTGTGTGAATGAGTTGGAGAACAAGAGGTCGTCGTGTAACAATTCCCTGTCCTCGAGGGAGAAAGTCGCGTCCAACAATCCTGTAAACTCGTCAATATTATTTAAGTAACCAAGGAAATCACATACGTTTCTAGGACACTCGATTTGCCCGCCGATTGACTACCCACCTGCATCATGGCCGCGTCGTAAGACTCCCAGTCATTGAAAAAGCCAAATAAGAAGCAAAACATACAACGACGAGCTGAGGCATGTCCAGCTCCCCTCCTGCAGGCCACAGGTCAGCTTTTACACAAATGAAGAAGAAAATTTTGACGAGCCTAGGTTCGCGAACGTATCCTGGAGTTTGTTGACGAGCTTGATGAGGTCCTGATCCATAATTTCCAACTAGTCTATTAAGATGGATTATGGGGGAAGGAGAGAGGGAAAGGCGATTCAGCCGTTGGTATGTAGTTTTACAAGAAACGCGTCAAAGCGCCGGCAAACATGCCGCTCTGCCATCGGAATGGGCCATATTTGGATCACACGCTCATAAACGCAATGCAACCGTGCAATCCTTTAGAAAATATGCATTGCAATTATGTTACGATACTCCTCAAAAATCAGACATGGCGCCGTCCAGATGCAAAAAAACATCTCAATATCAACTCGCGAGAGAACTTTTTTTTGCTTAGAAGTGACAGTCACAGTGACAGGTGGCTGTTCACATGTACCTTGACCGTGACAGGCGCTAGTTGCAACTGCTACTAAGGACTGCATTATGCCTACAGCATCTACTCTAACATTAGGGCCTATCGAAAGTCCTGACAAGCTCAAGATATGCCAGCCCTACCTAATGCCCTTTTACATCAATTATTCTGGCCCAGCACCAATATCCACCTATTTACGCGTCAACCCCGCGAAAGAAACCGTTGGCGCACCAGAGCCATTAAAAATTACATCTAGCGACTCACAGATCACCTTAGACGCACAGAACTCGAGCTCCTCGCAAGACTCTGTAACTGTAGAGGCAGCTGGTATGAATATGGAGACCGACGCAGCGTCAGTACCTGAAGCACGCGTCGATGCTGCAAAAGAACCCGTTGACGCGCCGGAGCCACCAGATACTGCATCCAGCGACGCGCAGACCACCTCGAACACACAGGTCTTGGGTTCCTCAAGTAATTCTGTAGCTGTAGACGCTGCTGATGTGCAGATGGAGACCGACATAACCCCAGCACCTCTGGCACACGTCGATGCTGCAAAAGAAACTGTTGACGCGCCAGAACCATCAGAAAGTGTCACCAGCGACGCGAAAACCATCTCAGACACACAAAATGCGGATTTCTCAGGTGGACCTGAAGCAGTAGACCCCGCCGATGCGAAGATGGAGATCGACGCGACGCCAACACCTGTGGCGTCTTCATCGCATGCTAAACGCGTACCGGATGCAACAACGACGCGTTTTATCTCGTCATTCAGAGGCCGTACGATCCAAGGGTTGAATGTCGCCTTGCCAGAAGGCTACGTCGGCGTTGTGTTGCATGGAGACGATGCGTCAGATTCAACGACGCGTGACAAGAAGGGAAAGGGGCCGGAGACAAAGACCGTGAAGGATACTGGGAAGAGAAGTACCAGGACACGTAGTAAAATCGTCGAGGATGAGCCTGAGATCGTGGACGATGAATACATGAACGTAGACGCAGATGAGGAAACACGAGCATTGTCCGTCGCGTCCCAGTTCTCAAGTTTTGTGCTCTGGCACGCTGATCATCCTGTTGATGAGGGCCGCGATGAATATCTTCGCTCCCTCAGCGAATGGACACAACTTGCTCGTCTGGTACGAAGTTCATTACTTAACCCAAAAATTCTAACCTTACAATCTCCTGTCATAGATTCATGAAGTGGAAGACTGAATGAATGAATTCTGCGTTTGTCAATTGTGTCTTGTTCTATTCAGTCGACTCAGATATCCGTTCTGGGCGTGCTCCATACTTGTACCATAACGACGGACTCCTCACGGCGCAAAGTCATCAGTATCTATATCTCCCATCTTGATGCAGTACAGACTGAGTACGGATCCGAGGCTCACCCTTCTTGGACATCGCGACTCAGGCAATCTTATCAGGTTGTCAGAGTTCCTACTAGGAGAGATCGAGGCGCTCAATGGGCATTTACAAAAAACATATATCAGATAATAAACATTAGCTTCCAATCTCATCCCTCTTAGCAAAGCAACAACGCATCATCAACGTCTATCAACCACATTAGATCAGTATCCTACGCTCCCAAAGACAACCTAGTAGCCAAAACCAAACTCGATCCCTTCGTTCCCGAACAGATCCATCCTTCCACATATTAAAGGTATATGAATGCCATGCAAAATAAATACGCGTCAATGTCCATGCACATGCAAGATCCAAATCCATCCCAACCATTCGCTCATCAAAGCAAAACCGCAAACGCAATCGTAGACGCGCTAAGAGCCATCACCGCCTGCCACACGCGCGAATCCACACCGACAGACATCGCCGCGTTATCCTTCGCGTTGGTAGTCGAGTTGACAGACGCAGAGACAGAGGGGACGCTGGACGCCGACGAAGACACGACGGTCGAGAAAGCCGAGGAGGTAGGCGTAAGCGTCGCTGAGGTCAAAACCGAGGACGAAGGGGTAGGCTGAACGACGATCGAGGTTGAGGTGGGAGCGAGAGGTGCAGAGGAGGACACGGGTGCGTCAGATGCGGGTGCGGAAGACGAGGAAGCATCGACGAAGGAAGGGGGTGGAACGGCGATGGAGGGATCGCTGAGGGCGCCTGTCCCCCAGGGGATTGGGGCACCTGTGCCGGGCTGGGTGGGGTTGGCGGGCGCGGTGGTTGCGCCGCTGGCGGATGCGATGGTGAAGCGGGTCGTCCATTGTTTTTCGGGCGCATCGGGTGCAGTGAATTGGTAGAAATAAATCGGGGCGTTCGGGGTGACCTAGGAAGTTCTAGATTCAGTTTTTTTTGTATGATGTGATGTGATGTGTAGAACGTACAGAAGGGCAGACGTGATCAAAAGTTCCGTCTACTGTACCATCAAGACCCGTTGCTACAGCTATATCCCATCAATTCATTCCTGTCAGAAGAGGTTGAAATTACGGGCTGACAAGAGACTCACTAGTAAGATGGATCATATTGAAGTTATCGCCCGTCATAAGCTGGATAGCCATATTCTTCCATGCAGTTGGAGAATCTTTATCAGCGATCCACCCAATATGACACGTCCCTCCGACTTTGTACACAACGCCAGGTCCAGGATCAGAGGGCGTAACATCAGCGCGTACTCGGAGGAGTGAGGCAGAAGCGAAGAGAGCCGTCAATACGAACGATGCGAACATATTCTCAGATATATGGACTGAAAAGTAGAAACGTCAACAACAAGACCAGCGAGTTGTAACAAGTTGCGAGTCAGAAAGAAGGGAAAAGATAAGAGGTGGATGACAAGTCGGAAATAAATGATCAGAAATGAGGCTTACATTATGTTCTGTGAGTTTTTCTGTGGGGAATCAAGGAGTGGACTAGTTTCAAAGAGTGTGAGGGGGTACAACGTGGTACAAGAGGAAAAGTGAGTGGTCTGCGGGTATCAAAACATACCACATGCACATATATTCGACCCTTGATTACACAGCCACACCCGTGCTTTTCTCTTCATAGATAGCTACTTACCCTCGCAACGCGTAAGTATACATTGCCCCCTGTACATAATCAATATATGAGTCTCCGCGCTGGCAGCAAATGTCACAAACACAACTGATGGGCGGCATTTTTTCAAGTTCCTCCTTGATGGTGTTGTTGCGTTTGTCATACATTACGGCATATGATCCACACGTTCGTTCGATATTCGTTTCTTCTAACGTATGTGACAGTTGGCGAATATGTAGGCGCGATGAATTGTGGTCAAAGAGAACGCCACCAAGAGGAATGGATACACAAGAAAGGACGCCGGCGCCCAAAGTCAAGATGCAAGAAGTATCCAGTATCTATTTTTATCGTCACGCCGCGTCACAAGGGAAGAGTAAAAAATTAAAAAATTGCCAGGTCTGCTAGGACATCTACTGACTGCCTTGAGGGGGTTTCCAGGAACTCTGTTGACGGATGAAAAGCCCCATGCCATGATTTCGGCAGGATGCCAGTCGGCACCCCCGTCAGTCGGCACTTTCTGATTTCTCAACAATTACCGTGTTTTTTTCCATGTCACTTTGTCAGATACTTTATCTTTGATGATAAAACATTTTCACACTTGGTTTGAGGAAAGAGTCAGTATTCATTGAATCCCTTCTGCACGTCGACTTTGGAGTTCGTCACTCTGTTGTCACGGTTGCCATATGATAGAGTCGACGATCAAGTATTTTTGACCGCAGAACGTCAAATTTTCAATAGTAATGCCGGTCGGAACCTGAAACGGCAAATATTGGTCACGTGGTAGTGACGATCTGTTACTGCCGACGGGATAGTATTATCTAAGAGTTCTTAGAATCTCACCCGGACCATTTATTAATTCCTGGGAACAATCTTATGAGAATACTTACTGGTCCTCTTAACAACTTGTAGTTTCTGATATTATACACATACCTTTTATGTTTTCCAGAATATTAATGCAAATATATGTATGTTGATTTTTGAACAACATATTTGCCAGATTATTACCATATCAGGCAATCCCAAACACCAAAGCTGTGGCAATAGCTCAGGCGTCACGGAGCTTGGAGAGTGGTATTCTCCAGGGCATGGACCCTAGATCTAGCTCTTGGCTTTCCAGTGTCTTCTCCGAGTTAGACACTGGTTCTCGGATTAATCCGAGTCAAATTGGATCACATTCATTGATGATTGCACCAGTTGGATGGTTATTGGTGCTTCGATGGCACCTACCACCGAAAGCACACGTAAAATAGACGGGAATTAGGTTGTTTAGGGTTGCTTCGAATTATCGAAGATGTCCTGTCAAAGATTTCAATAAATTTGATCTTCTCCCACACAACTTGAATACTCTTACCTGGGTTGACAAATGGAAATCCCTGTGCCGAAATTATGATTTCAGCAGGGATGCTGGATTCTTGTGTATTTCTCAAGAGCTTTAACAATCACACTATGAGGAAATAAACTGATTTTCTTCATAATTTGTGGTTTATATCTTTCCGGAATTCGAATAATATAAGAAGTGATCCGTTGATGTTGTCACATCCATAGCCGAAGTTCGGGCCCCTTCGAGTTCAAAAAACAGTTCTACCCACACCAGCGATGCCCACCCAACTTAGGACAGAAGTAAAAACATCATGCTCAACATGTTTCCATTTTAATGTGGGTTGCGAAACAGTTTTGTCATTGAGAACGACCGTGAAGAGTGGTCCGATCAGATGTTACGCCTTTCCGACCGCTGAAATCCGTAACTTCCGGATTCAAGGGTGCTTACTACTCTGAACTTTCTAGGCGTCATAGCACCTCATTCGGATAGCATTGTAGACACTGCATGACTGCATAAAAATACTGAAATATGATGTCAACCATGTACTATGTACTAGGAGGAAAAACCAGTAAGATTGGGAAATATGGTTTGTATTTGAGGCTCTAGGCCTCGAAGGTCAACAGAGATGACTTTCAATTTGAGTAAGCCATATGCATGGATATTCATCTCGTGTAGCGAGGAAAGCAGAAGTTCCACAGCTACGCGATCCATTGCGGCCAACTCAAGAGACTTGAGGTTATTAGTCATCAACCTCGGGATCAGTGTGCCGCACGACGGAAAATCCTTCGCTGAAAGCCCAACGAGCTTTAATGAGACGAGAGTGGACGGATTAAATGGAAGAATATCTGGAATGTATTCCGGAAGCTTGGGGTGGCTGAGAATAAGCTCCTGTATGTTCATCAAGGGTCGAAATCCATTCTCAGTCAGGATGGGAATAGAAAATTGACTGTTGAGTCTGTCCCAGTCCAACATTCGAAGGTCGGTGTTCGTAATGCTGAGAGTCTCCAAACCGGAGAATTGCGAAGGGTCTCTAGACCGTATCATCACTCCCTCCAGGACAAGATGCCTGAATGTCCTCGAATTAAAGTTAAATGGTCCACAACGTAGCGTAGGCATGACATTGTGGTTGGACATTACAAGCTTCATTGAGCGAAGCTCGGGAAACGCGAGCGAGGACAGCATTTTTGAGATTCTCTGTAATGCAGAGTATGGGCAAACGACACTGAGACTGTTCCAACGAGTGCTGTGAGGGACGACTAGACTGAATGATTGATCACAGGATGAGGAAAAGCCTCGGGGTATAGAGAATACAACCAGAAGGTTGCACTCCTGAGAACACTCGAGCGCTCGCTGCGTCATCCCAGGTAATGACCCCCGCCCGATGAAGAGTTGTGCCCACAAGGCGGGGCGCGAAGATGCGACCGCTCGCCACCGTGACGATACTCTGGAGATAAGCCCCCCGATTGATACCCACCGAGCGAGCCACTGAGGCTCACTGTCGCTGTCTCGGAGTAAGAGAAATATTTCGAGAAGAATGTCATCGACAAGACGACCGATAGGCGAATCTGGCATGACGGGGGACTCTGGCGACCAAGGCAAGTGAGATCTTACCTTTGTGGGCCCGCGCCACTTTATAATATGGAGTCCTTTGACACAATAAAAAGGGTCGATCTCGTTGGATCTAGAAAACCTTCTTAAGGTTCTCGCAGATCATAGAATTACATACCTATGGATCATGACCAGGTGAGCAGGATCCATAAACCTTATTAGACAGGAACCAAATTCAGAATGGACTTAACCCTATTCAGAAATCTTCCGTGAGATATACCGACGGGGACATTGAACAAAATCCTTGGAATATCATTTACTAGTTTGTTCGGAGGTGGCTTGAACTCAACTTAAGCCAGATTGGTCATCGCTCTTGAACTTTAACGAACCCTTGAATTTAAGGTGATGGTATACACCAATGCAGGCTACATGGTGATTAAGACCCATTTGAAGACCGTCCCCACATGTCATCCACCGCGCTAGCGATCTCAGATGTCCTCATCCATCTAGAAGGTCAAGAATAACACTGAGTGTCAAATATCAGACATAAACAGAGCAACGTACGGGTGAATTCTAACAGTTCCCGACGAACGAAATGCAATAAATAACACAAATTGACCGAGTACACATCGAACAGCCTTATGACTGACCCAAAATCTGCAACCGTGCCATATGGCACGGTTTTCTATGACTCGGTCTTCGCCTTGAGTCCCGGGCTCTTCAGTAACGCCTCTGCAAACTCCTCGAAGTCCTGCTTCGAACACGACCGTCCAGGCTTTTATAAAGTCAAACTTGTCAGCACTTTCAAAACACAATGATAACAACCCACCTTGAGAGCATAAATTACAACCTCCCGCTCGTCCTTCTTTTCGACCGGTTCGGTGACAATGATACGCAAGACGTTCTCATTAGCGTCGAAGGTGCAGCGGATTGAGGGGTGGAGTCGAATGTTCAGTGACACCTGCCAAAGAGGTTCACGGCGAAACACTGAATTGCCATGAGTTGATGCACGAGTGGGAAGGAAGATCACTCACATAATCGTTCGTCCATCGTGGTTTTGTCTGACAGGAGCTTGAGGTGTCCTTGCATGCCGTCTGAGAATGGCTTATCCCCACGTTTAACAAACAACTTCACGCCCTTGATCTCCTGCTCGACGTCTTCATTTTCCTCGCCAGTGAGATCTTGAGTCAATATCAAATACATCAATGGTGAATCATTAATGAAAGGGAATGTACGTACGTTCCACTTCAGTCGCCTCTGACGTCGCAGCTGCCACCAGGACATGCGACAAAGTTCCCTCCTCGGCAATAGAATCGGGTTCCTCCTTGAGGTCCCTTACCAGATTCGGCTCAGACCAAGCAGGCTTCAAATTGCCTGGCTTGGGAGACGGTGTCGAGAAGGATGGGCTGCCTACGAACGCGGAGAACGCGTTGGAAGTAAAAGAGCGCTGTGACTGGCAAGCAAATGTAAATTTGGTCATGTTTGCATTCTCCGAGTTCATAGAAGGTGCTCACAGGTTGGAGGGATTTGGGTAAAGGAGACGACATGGTCGCCGATGAACCAAATACAACCTGTATTTTCATGTCATTAGCTAGAAATTGACGGGTGTTTGTGCACATACCCTCGGAGGTGGCGTGCTGAGCTGCTCATTGGCGATGCGAGGCGACTGCTCCGGTGTGATTGGCGGCGGTGTCGCAACAGGGGAATTAACGTCCGAGGGACTTCCAGAGTTCTCAAGTGTCTATAGACTCATAAGAATTGCACTATTTGAAGACCAATTAAGGTGCTGACATCCACAGGATCTTCATGTGCTTCAGTTGGCGTTGGGCTTGGCAAAACCTCAACCAGAACCTGCAATGCATTGGGATGACGATACGACAACGCAAAATATACACGCACCTCTTGAGAGTTATACTCGCTTTCCGACGAGGGAGTCCTACTCCGTTTCTTGGGTGGGTAGATCACTTCGAGGTTCTATATGGAGCATAGATATTGAGTACAGGTAGAGGCAAATAGAAATCTCTTCCTGACCTGAGGATATTCGGCCGTCTGGAAGGTCAGTGATGACGATGAATCGGAGATCCTGGGTAATCAAAAATGACCCACCGAAGAGTCTTCGTGTTCGTCGTCTCGTGTTCGCTTCCGCTTCAAGGATGGTGATTGAATTGAGACTTCGTGTCGCTTGTCTTCAACATTCGAGGGAGCAACATTCAAGGACTTTCCGGCAGCGTCCTCATCTTTTTGATCGCGATCTTTGGAGCCGGTTGTAGATAAAGAATCATCGTGTGTAATCGGTCGACTTTTGTGCACAGCCAGAAGGATGTCCAATGAGCTTCATGCAATAGAAACGCGCGTGCACGCGATGTTGACGTACGATTCAGACATGGAGCGCCTGTGTGAATATGCGTAGCCCACCGTGGCAGCGAAAGTAGCAATTCCGTAGACTACGAGAGTCATATCGTTAACGACAGGAAACATATAAGCCAGCTCGCTCGAGTGATTCTATGAGGCTACTGAAATAGAGTTTGAGTCTTTATGTTGAATTAAGATGGAACTTGAAGGAGAAACTCACAAATTTCAGAGAGTAAATGGGCGAAGAAAAGGTGCAATCTACTGATCCCTCCGAGCCAGCTTTGTGGCTTTTCTAATGAAAATCGCCTGACCTTGAGCACGATGCATCCACCTCGCTGCGTACACGAGTTTTGATATCGTTCCCGTCCGGTATCGGCTCCTTCACTTCACACGTGTACATGTCGCGGGTCGTATCACGCGTCTCTGGGCTACGGGCAAGTTGACACTTCCAGTTTGCAATAGACGCGCAGTAATGGAGTCATGGAGAATCGAAATGTTTGTGAATAAAATCTTTGTATTGAATTCGAAAGTGAGAGTACACACGCGCAGCAGCTGTGTTCGTGAAGCGTGCGAAAATAATGTTAAACCCATCTCCATTTAGTTGATTCGCTCAACCTACCTTTCAACCTTCTCCCTCCGATATGGATACTCAAGAATGGGGAATAAGAACTTGAGAACGCAAGGGGCGTGAGACGTCATCAGTTCCTATGTTTTAATTTGTAAGCTA
>JABAJX010000071.1:0-30619 GCA_018221735.1 Termitomyces sp. K1Aa
TAGGCCGGCCTCAATAAAAACACAAGACATGCCTGAGAATCATAGTGGCCAGTATCATCCGACTCCCATGTGTCAATTATGGCGCCTGCGATGGGGTTTCCGTGTGTGTCTAGAACCCGTCCCTCGACGAACATGTAATCGCCCTTGCCTTCGGACGCTATAGATTCACCATTCGGGACTAAGAAAAATCAGCACGACACAAGGCATCCATGATGGTAGATTGACATGACATACCGTACTCCGCGTCCTCTCTAAAGAATGGGCCAAGTAAGGTAGCCTCCGTCGCTCCTGGCGGCTTCGCGTTGTTAATTGAGTTAACGAGCGTCGATACTCCCAAAACATCAGAAAGAAGTATGAACTCTATTGACATGGTTTCGGTATTCATATCGTGTAGAACATGGGTGACATTACCTGGCCGAATATCGGTAGAGAATTTCCCAGTCTTCTCCAAGAATTGAAGTGCAGACCTGGAAACCTTACTCAGATATCAATAGTAGGTCAAAGTCCTAGGCCTACATCCACTCTTCAGTCGTGATGGATGTTTCGCGGATGAACGCGTATAGATGGTCAACCTGCGCTTCATGAGTGCGTGTTTCGAGATTCAAGCGCTGGTGTGCGTACGAGGCGTGCGTAGATGAACTTTGTCCTTTCATCAGCAGCTATTGGGCACCCAATTGGATAAGTGTGCGCTCAATTGGTAACTGGAGGTAGGATCTACTAACAGCTCAAGTCCATACCGTGCATCTTGCTTGTGAGCGAATCTACAGACAAATCCATTGTCTTGGGCAACTTTGAGAAGTCGACGCCATGTTGAGCAGCGAGTTGTTTAGCTCTGAGACCCGGGTCAATGATAGAGGCGGTCGACATGATTGGGTCACGGGAGAAATACAACAGTCGATTGCGTCAATGGGTCGGTATTTATATAAGACTGAAGTGGACCACGGGAAACGGAGATGTATATTTGGGAATGAACCCATGGATTGGTCACCTGAGAATTGTCGTTCGTCTCCTGACTAGGGTTTGCAATTCGAAGGGGAAACCGATGCAAAAATGTAGGAAGCCTTTGGGAAGTAAGGTAACGAAAGCCCTTGAAAGCTTGCTGACTCTGGTCTGTAGCTACGGGTAGTACTAGCTAAGAGTTTTGCTCTGTTTTGCCGTGGTTGCAACGAGCTTCCCACGTAGATTTTTCTTTTTGGGTTCAACCGACCGGCCGCGGGTCTCTACTTAGATCTCTACCACTGCCAGTGCTCAGCGCTCCGTCTCCGCCTACGAAAGTTCAGCTTTCTGAAATTACTTCAATTGTGCTGGTGTTTGACAATGATCCATTTCGAGTTTTTGTTCTCACACGATCTTCATTCATCTCTTCGAAGTACCACGATGATGGAATGGATGATCTAGATGCGATTTCAAATCATGTCTAATCCTGGGAGCTCATGGGAGCTTCTGTGCACCTCCTGCTTTCTTATTAAACAATACATATGACTGAGAAGCCTTTCTCCGATCTCAACAGACTTGGAGTCTCTGACCCTGATGCCTCGGCCTTTCGTTTACAACGCTCTCCCTTCTCGCGTAATCTTTGGAACGGAGACCGTCATACAAGTCGCGTCTGAGGTTGTGAATCTGAAATGCAACAGAGCTCTTGTCCTCACTACCCCTCAGCAAGTAGAGCAAGGACAAGCCGTGAAGGGGCTCCTCGGTGATCTCTGTGTCGGTCTCTACACAAATGCGACAATGCATACACCTACGGATGTCACTAATGACGCCATGAGTACTGTTGAGGTACTCAGAGTAGACTGTCTTGTTGCCGTGGGTGGTGGTTCCACGATTGGTCTTGGGAAAGCAATTGCTCTGCGGACTGACCTCCCACAGATCGTGATACCTACCACTTACGCTGGTTCTGAGGTAGTGACGTTCATCTCTCCAGAAAATGTATTACACTCACCTATATCTGCATAGGCCACGACAGTCATCGGCCAAACGGAGAACGGCATCAAGACGACTCAAAAGACACTCAAAGTCCTCCCGGAGGTCATCATCTATGATGTCAACCTCACTCTAAGCCTTCCCTTGCAAATGTCAGTGACGTCAGGGATCAACGCGATTGCACACGCCGTTGAGACTCTGTACTCGAAAGAATATAACCCAATTATGGATCTCCTTGCGCAAGAGGGGATCAAGAGTATTGCGAGTGCACTGCCTATAATCATGCATACGAAGGACTCGGAATCAATGTTACAAGCGAGGAGCACTGCATTGTACGGCGCTTGGGTCTGCGGGACTTGCTTAGCTGCTGTTGGGATGTCACTACACCATAAGCTCTGTCATACACTTGGTATGTACCATCCGCATTTGCTTATCCCCGCCTCCGAGTTCAAGGTGATTGATATGCGAAATGCAGGCGGTAGTTTCAATCTCCCTCACGCTGAGACCCATACCGTCATACTCCCGCACGCCATTGCCTACAACGCCCCATTTGCGATGGAGGCAATGGCAAAGGTCGCTTCAAGCCTTGGCGTAACGAATGCAGCTCAAGGGATATATGACCTTGCGAAGGGCCTGGGGGCTCCCTACTCCCTCAAAGAGCTTGGTATGAAGGAGGAAGATATAGAGCGGGCGGCTGAAATCGCAGTCAAAAACCCGTACTCGAATCCTGCGCCGTTGGAGAAGGAGGAGCTTTTAAAGTTGTTGAGGAATGCCTGGGCGGGGATTCGGCCGGAGTAATTTAACTGTCAATTCGGAAGTAAAACAAAGTTCACATCGTAATCCGATACTGTACAATTGGGGGTCGATTGAATAAACTACCGAACCAAAACCTGATGCCTGATGACTTCAGAACCGGAAGATTTTTCCAAAGAACCCCGGCTGTTGTTCTTCCCTGTCTGCAATTTCATCGTCATAATGGATCCTGACGCCCCCATTCCGTGTATCGATGACGACTTCATCGCCTCGCCATTCTTGCCCTTCCATGATCGCAGAGTAATCGCCAATGAAGCATCTATATATCCTATCAACATCGCTGAATGTGGTAAGATGCGCCGACACTTCATGTGAGAACTTCATGGTCCCGTGCAATTGTCTTATTGAAATAAGGCCGTTGAAAGATCGAGGAAGATAAAGGACGGCAGCTCCATTAGATGCTTCTACACTCAGGTAGAACGCCAATCTCGGTGCGTATGGTGTATGCTGGTCGATTGATTGTTAGATCGATAGGCGCTCCCGCTGAGATAAAACATACCAGCAGCACCCTGATGGGACCATTCACTGTTCTGGTACAGATGCTCGCGCGCCTTGGGGATATGGCTGTATTATCTCCCAGTGTATATGGGGCCAGAGTTATCTCAGCGTCGATGGATCCATTGCTTGACTTGAGGTAGAGGTTCCTCCGAGTATCCTCTGTCTCTTCGTACGACAGAGGAGGAAGAAACATAGATGGTATCGCCAAGGTAGGATCTAACAGCCAGGCACCCTTGACGGAGGCATTGCTGCGAGAGATAGAAATGTAATTGCTAGGCTTCATCGCAGTTTGCATTGCGGACACCAGCGATCCTGACGATGTTCCGCTTGGAACCGATCCTTGAGAAGGCAGCGCCGAATACGTGGGAGGCGGGTCGTCTTGTGAGTCCTTTATTTCGATGAGAAATGATCAAGAATTCTTGATCGGACACTCACAGATGTGTCGACCGTGGGGGCAGGTCTTTTGCGCTTGTCAGCTTCGTATGAGGGCACAATTATCATGCCGACTGTTCTCATCTATTCCAATGAAGTTGGGGAGATGGAGTGTCAATACTAAGGAGCTTACCTATGCCTTGGAAAGTTTATATAGCAGATGCACAGTCTGCCACTTCGGCTGATCACAAGATCGTACATCATTACTGCATAGGGCCTATGGTTGTGGAACTAGAGGGCCTAAAGAGGCCCGAAGGAGTTGCAGCAATGAGCTTAAAAAATGGGTCCGCAGACCAAGCTGGTGGTGCATGACACGTTCCATCAAGCTTACAAAGACAACAAATCTTCTTCACCGACCACCATGACCACTGCAGGACGGGGTCATGTTTCGATGTTTCGTCGGGCACAACGAGTCTTCTTGTCATTTCATCGTCCAGCCCGTTATATCAGACATGTTTCCTCGTTACAAAGGGCCCACACACGCGGCCAGAACATTTCCACTCGCTACCAAAGATTAGAAAGATCGCTTCGAGAAAAGAGAGCGGTATCAGAGGAGATTGAACACTCGGTGAAATACCCAGACGTTGGTGGAGCAGTAACCATTACCCCTCGAAAATCCGTAGAGACCTTCCATGGTTTCGAAATACCCAAAGAGCCTAGACCGCCACAGGATGATGGTGTGTAACCTAACGTCTCTCATTGATGTGTACTCATGGTCATTCACTCAGAATGCTGTATGTCGAACTGCGCCATCTGTGTCTATGACCTGTACGAGGAATCTCTGGATGAATACCGCAAGTCTATTGCAGACTTGCGCACCGCACTTTCCGCTCGTAATATACCCGAAGAAGAATGGCCTCGGAGCGTACGTTCAGCAACAACTGTGACTACTCCTGGAGAGCGGAAGGTAGTGGTACTTAACGCATTTGAAGAACTGGAGCGGGCCTTGGCAAAAAAGCAGCAGGCAGCGGAGGCAACTTCTGCAGGTCATTCATTAGTCGTATAACCCGTATCACTCTGGAAACGGCTAACGACTCTGCATGTCGTACAGAGCCATACCATGAAGCCCACAAGCAGTCTAATGTGCCCCGCCATCGAGCTCGCCAAACTAGTTGGCTTAAGGCTATTACGCATATGTACGAGGGTCTTCAATGGATATTATTTAGCCATCGCTAAGGTTAGACCTTGACATGTGAAAGGATTGTTCTTATTATAATCCGGTGCGTCATTGAAACTCAACGCCAAAAACTACACACTCAGCGACATGAAGAGGTAAAGGCACCGCGGAGCTTGAATTGACGCTGATCTCCCAACGCCATAGCACACCTTAACAGCTGCAAAGGGTTGCAGTTGAGAGTAAAACGAATATGTGTGAAGAGAATCGAAAGATTTGGCGCTCAGGACAAGTCTAATGGCAGATTATCACGTTATTGACACTTGCATGATGGATTCAGGTTGAATGCAGTGGTCGCTATCTCAACGTCTACAGATCATCGTAGCAGATTTTCAGGAAACAAGAGTTTCGACTTCCTGATTTTGATTGAGACCCCTTATCGTTTGCAACAGTCGATACGTGCAAGGGCAAAAAGTTAATGGGAATTTTCGAGATGAATCATTCGACCAACGCTAAAATTTGCTGAAATCCCGTATCACACAACATTCAAGTCCGTTCGGACCAAAAGTCAATTAAGTCGATGAAAGAGTCGAATCATTCACCGTTGCAATTGATCAAACTGCCCATATATGATGTTTGTATTCTTCAAGATCTTCGAAAGCATCATTAGAAGGTTCGGCAGATAAATGCCGCAACTTCCAACTGTCAAGACGAGGATACGACTGTGGTCAATGAGCCTGGAACACCGAAATCGAAAAACTGTGATTGACTAACCGACAAGTCAGACCAAACCCCTCCATCAGAAGGACTTGAGCTAAGTTTGTCAAACTCAAGAAACAGACTCTCGAGGGAAGGTAGCTCCGATGCCAGGAGGGACAGGAGTAACGGGCTGAGCATACCAATAGACATTCGCAATTCTGAGAGGCGATCCTGGTCAGAGAACGTTTGCACAATTTCTCTGACATCCTCGTAAGATAACATATCTACTGAGAGTTTGAGTGACCTCAGGGAGTGTCGAAACTGACCCAAATACGTGGCAGTTAGGACGATATCAGGATAAAGTTCGATATCCAAGTCTAGAACTTGTAGCTTTGGAAGTTTGATCTTGAGGAACTCCTGAGCATACCATTGTTCAGCCCCGGGATACATTGAGTACTGAATAGGTCCCTTTGCATGCAAGGAAAGTTCTAGAAGGTGTTCCGAGTGCAAACCCAGGACATGGCTCACCCCCGCGCTATCCGACTGCCGAATGCTCACAAAAGGGTACCATAGACCGAATGTCTTGAGTTGAGGGAAATGCCGTAGTCTCGATAAAAAGGCAGGAATGTCAAATGTATAGAGGCTGCCCAAGGTAGAGAGATGGAAAATACGCAAGGTGGCGTGATGGTTGTTGACGAATGGAGCGAGGACGTTATCAATAATGGATTTGTGGTCGGTAGAGCAGTACGCATGCGAAAGGACGATGCTTAGTCTTTCGAGCAAGGGGAAAACAATAGTTGATGATATAGACTGGTAGCCCTCCACCATGATGTCCAGAGTCAGATTCCGTAGTTCCGTAAATGAGGATGATGCAAGTGTAATAAAAGGCATAGAGAGCCGCAGTTCTCGGCAGTTACTATTCTCTCGGGAGTAGAGTTCCAAGGAGTGGAGTTTTGAAAAGCCGTTTAAAATATGCAATATTTGATCATGTGCGACGTCTTCCCAGAATTTTCTCCTTCGATTTCGTAAAGCCTTGATAAATAGGACATTCTTTCCTGTGATTTTTTGGCTTTGGAATTGAAATATGGCCTGAGGTAAGATGTGTGGCGAAAGCTTTAGAGAGCGGACATGTTGTGAGACGATGGGGGACCTATTAAGATATGAGTCGCATCCTCTTGAAAGGTCTTAATTGAAACTTACGCCAAGGCGACAAAGGCTTTAAGAACACTACCAGGGCTTCTGAAGAGGACAACGCGATACTTCTCCTCCATAGCAATTTTGAACATTGCGCGGTTGACAGAGTACAGTTTTTTCACCAGTTCGACGGGTAGAAAACCAGCTATCCGAATCCATATTTCAAAAGGGAGGAGGTTCACGAGCATGGATGGGAAGGAAGAATACCAACATGAGAAGCATTATGCATCACCGCTGAAAATGTTGTTGGGAGTTTCCTTTCCCGCAGGACTCAATCAAAGTCAATTTGCCATATGCATCGACAGTAATGTCATAATTGGCCATATCACATGAGCATCAAGTACTACATATTCTACATGAACCAACCTCGAGTGTGAACGTAAAGAATATACGCATTTAGAAGGTGGTCGGGCGGTGAGCAACAAATGTCGAACGAGCCTTGGTGACACGGTGAGGGAGAGGGAACTTGAGCTTGGGAACCAAGAGCTGCTTGATATAAGGGCGGCGAACATCCTCGGTCTTCTCGATCTCCACGACGCGGAGAATCTGTCTATTGATAAGCATCCCGAATATTGCGGAAAGGGCATCAGCTAAACGCACGTGGATCGAGCGAAAACGGGCACGGTGGCGGGCGGCCATATCCTGATAGAGGCTCTTAACGGCATCAGCCCGAGAGAGCTCACGGAACTCCTTGTACATGTTGTGGGTTCCAGAGCGAGAGTCATAGCGAAGCCAGATGCCGAAGTTCTTAACCTTCAAAGGCTTCTTTTCGTGGATCTAGAAAAGGTCACATAGACCGGTCAGCAATCCCGCTCCGCCTGCCTCTTGAGGGCTGCAAGGGACATATGATACACACAACGTTGACACCGATGATTTCACCACTGGCTTTCTTGACTTTTTTGAGTTGCCTAGAAGGTCATGAGGCCACAGTGAAGGAGCCAGATAATAGCCACGCACCTAAGGAAATACCAGAAACGGGACTTCGCGACAACTTCGTTGGGCGCGAAGATGCGCATACGGTAGATTTTAGGAGTGGGCTCAGACTCCGTGGGGAGATGGCGTCCGACGACTTGGTATTCTTGAAGGCCCATTCTAAAGCAAAAGTTGTGAGATTGTGTCCGACTTCAACCTGGCCCATCCACAAGGCAACAGCTCCATCCATCCTTCATCCGCCAAAATTTCGACACAAAACGAGTTCAAATGACGGCAGGTGCATTGCTGAAGACCAGGACAGCATTATAGAAGGACTCACATAGTCAATTGGCGTTGTCTTGAGGTGTCGGTACGTTGAGTGTCCTGCTCGATGGCAAAATTCAATCTATTTGCTCTTGTTTCAATCAAACCAGTTCGGCATTTCGGCGTCAAATAGCGTCAAATCGTGCACTGCCATCATGATCGAGAAACGCCAGATCTGAATGCCAGATATCTATGGATGCTCTTATCCTTGTCTTGCTATTTGAACAAGTTGATCATACCCATGAATTGAGAACAACTCTATTTGAAGACCACGCACCCTTGCAGATAGTGGATCAAACTGCCCCAAAACGTCCGTAAATCTTCATCAGGTAGTCTTGAAGGTACGGTTTCAATACTACGGTTTTGAGTTTCTCCGGTAGTAAAAATCACATTGTCCTGACTCCTCACTCATCGCCATCCAGCTTGACAACTTACGTTTTTGCTCAACAACGGACGTTATGTGTCAACTCCTTATCCAAGTTTACTCATTAGTACCCTTGCCACCTCGTGTGCTTGCGACCTCATGTGGGGTCCCATCACCAGTAACCATATGACAGTGGATACCTGGAGATCTGCAACGCTGATACTAGTCAACACCTACCTGCCAGTTTTATGACGAAAATATATCACCAGTGGGAACATGATGCATAGCCCATGTGCATAGTATCGGATTTCATTTAAGAAATGCACTCAATCTAAACTTTTTCTCTCAGATCTTTCTCTCTTCGAGGCTTCTGAAAAGTAGAGCCCAAAGCAGCTCTGATCTCAGGTGACTGGTGCACCGCGCGCCGGAGACATACTCGCATTTAAGGTCCTCACCCTAACGTCCTACCATACCGAATTCCAATATTAATGGCGGACCAGCGTAAGCACGTTCCATCCTTGGCTCGAGAGAAACCTCGTTGACCTGTAGGAACCTCTTACTGCTGTATACCTCCTTTTACTATTTCATCCGACGATGGACCAGAGCACCGTGGTGTGGAGGCCTTCATTGCGTTACAGATCCTTGGCGCCGTCCTCTTCATCTTCATAATAATCTCAGTTTTCGTAGCACAGCGCCATGGTAGAAGCCGTCATCCGACTTTTTTGAGCTTCTGTTTCTCCTGGGTCGTGTTCTGCGTCTCATATTCGCTGTTGACTTTTGCTGGTCAACAGTTCTCATGGCCAAATCCCAACCTTTGCAACGTACAATCTGCCCTTGTATATGCTGCTCCACCTCTGTGAGTCGCATTATTTATGAGCTATCTCTCATCCTGACGATGGCAACATCAACTAGAGCTGGGTCTACTAGCCTCGCCCTCGTCACTCATGTGAGAGCAATAAGTTATGATACGACCTACATATTCTTGACTCCCGTCCGAGTAGTTGTTGTTCAATATTCAGCTAGCCTTTTCGGGAACTACCGAAAAGAGGAGGTCGTTCTTTCTTTCAATAGCGGTTAGTTCATTTAATCTTAAGGAAACATCAACATTCACACTGCGCACGCTCTCGTATAGCTTGTAGGTACACCTTGGATTATTTGGATTGCCGTTTTCGTTGGGGTCTTATTGGCGAGCATACAATTCCTCCATCGGACCCTCCGCAACTTTCTAATCATACATTCAACAAGTTCGGATTCCGCCATCCTGATTTCATACGATTCTCTCAAAATCAAACTCACTGTATCATGGCCAGGACATTATTGTCAGTTTCCTGGAATTTAATATTGAGTGTACAGTGTTAATATTTCTGTAAAGGACTAAATTGGCGCCGAGCTGGGCAGCTCTATGTTCCATCATCCTGGTTGCTGAAGAAGGTAAGTAGATAAGATATTTCCTATTCGACGTCTTGGTAACTGAGATCTATGTATGCGTTTGCAGTTGTCATGGGTATTTTGCTTTACCGAAACAGGGAGGCGTTGAAGCACAGTGGGCTCAGTCGATCGGTTACCATGATTATACGGGTAGTAGTTTTTACTATCCTCGGCATGGGTGCTATTGCGTACATGCTATGTCTTCCTCTTGATAACTAGCGTGACTGATTCCATATTTAGAATTGCTCTTGGCTTTGAATTTTCATCTAACTTGGAACGTGGAGTTCATCTTGACGTCCTGATTGGTACAAGTAAGTAGGTCTAGTTTTTAAGCCCTACTTGATCTGTTTATTATGATTTCGATGTCAGTCCCAACTGGTGCCGCACTCACCTTTGGTACCCAAAAGGTTCGTACTTCTTCTATTTTCTCTTACCTCTGGTGATCCTCATTGGCACAGGATCTCCTTCAAGTCTGGATTTTTTGGAAGAAATATGAGTATTTCCCTCCACAAAGACCAGGAAACAACACAGAGATGCTTTCGACTATGCTTTCGACCCAAATAATGTTTTCAACAGCTGATGCCACCGTGCCACATGAAATTTCGCATACGGTTTAAATGTTGAAATATTGAAAACTCCGCCTTAGGGCACTCCAGAAGACTCTATAACTTCATCACATATCTGTCCTCTTCTCTAGTAATATATCCTACCAGGTTATGTATAGTGTAAGTAAGTACAAGTATGCCATGTTCGCTAGTAGTACTCTTTGGTAGTACTTACTCTGAGAAGCTATCTATTCTCAGATATATATCCCTCTTAATTGACACGCTGAACTATGTTGAAGCTTTGGTCACTGCTTTGCTTATTCCCTTATCCAACAGATCTCGATCAACTGCCAGTTGCAGCCTTAGAAACTTTCCAGAACGAGGGTGGGCGTCCAGCTTCAATCAGAATGACCGCTCCTGGAAGCCAATCGCTCACCTCGATATTCGTGGATGAAGTCGACTGTCGTCAAAGATAACTTAAGTCTGGGATTATCATGTCTATATCAGGCTAGATATAGCTGTATCAGTTCTTGAATGAATCCCTGATGTCAAGTTCAGTGTTCAAACGTTTGACAGAACAAATCAGACAACAGGTTTATTTCAATGTTAACCGGCTCGCATGTTATAACCGATCCGAAATCAGCTTGTCACAATGTGTCACCCTGCCAAACCATGCGTTTCTCTAATGTCATTCGCACTCTGCACCGACATGTACACTCTTCAGTCAACCACGGTACAATAAATCCTTCAGAAATTGCCCACTTCTCGCGCCTTTCTTCACAATGGTGGGACGAGCAAGGAGAGTTCATGTTCTTGCACAGAATGAACCCGGTCCGTGTCCAGTTCATACAGGAAAAGCTTGTAGAAGTGTCACTGCGTGAACATGAAGGAGAGGAAGCTCCTCCATCGAAAGGTCTGCGCGGCTTGGATGTTTTGGATGTCGGATGTGGTGGTGGTCTCTTGTCCGAGGTGACTGCGTTTGACAATCTATCACTTCAAGACTCCTCATTGTCGTCAGAGCCTTGCGCGTTTTGGAGCTAATACACTAGGAATAGACGCGTCCGAGTCGAATATCAAGATTGCACAAATACACGCATCGGCGGACCCGAAGCTCGACCGTCTTTCCTACCTCAATACGTCGGCAGAGTCGCTCCTGGAGTCCTCAAAACGTTACGACGTCTTGTGCTCTATGGAAGTTATTGAACATGTCGACCATCCTGCGACTTTCCTTTCTACGTGTGCTGAGCTGGTAAAGGTGAGTTTACCCTATCTCTTTCTTGATGGCAGACTCGACAATGCATCACGTAGCCTGGTGGTCATCTATTCCTTTCCACCATGTCCCGAACACCACTCGCTTACTTCCTCACTATCTTCCTTGCCGAGAATGTCCTTCACAAGGTCTCCAAAGGGACACATACGTATAGCAAATACATAAAACCTACCGAGCTCGTCTCGTTCTTCCAAAAATATCGGTCGCCAGAGGTGGATCCTCAGTATCTCGAGCACGCGACGCTACCAAAAGCATGGATTTCCCCTCAATCTTCACCTGAGTCTCCGCCTCCTACGGAAGCGGAGGTACGAGGACTTATCTATCATCCATTACAGGCAAAGTGGTTACTTGCTTCGCGGGGTGCGTGGGGTTCCACACAATGTAATTATATATTTTGGGTTCGCAAGCCATTTCAGTAATCATAATATTATAACGCCTTATAACATCTTAAACGTTCGCTGCTTTTGTTCCTCGTGAATGAGGATAAGCAAACTCTGAACGCCTCTGAGATCAATCTGAGATCTTAAGATTGCGCGCACCAGTGCCCACAACACTCACAAACTTCACTTCTCATCTTTCAGCTTCAACCTTACCTCCATGGCGTCGTCGTCCAGTAGCACGGCCCAAAAGAACTTTGGTCTTGCGAATAACATTATAGAATTATCTCCTCAAGATGAGATCTATCGTTTTGATCAAGACGCGAACAGAAAGCTCAATCAGGAGGCTCCCTGGACAAAAGAGTGCGTCACCTGTAGCCTCATCAGGTCTCGCAAGACTCAATATGTTTTCTGAAGTCCACACTATTTCAAAGCTTGCAAGATCTCTGCTGTCGCGCTAATCAAGATGGTTTGTCGTCCGGAGTTGTGATCGCGCCACGGTATATAGACGAACAATTGCCACAGGTTATCCACGCGCGTTCAGGAGTACCGCACGAGATCATGGGCCTGATGCAAGGAAAGGTGGTAGGAAAGACGATTGTGATTATGGACTCCTTTGCTCTCCCAGTCCAGGGAACGGAGACGCGCGTAAACGCGGCGAATGAGGCCAATGAATACATGGTTGAGTACATCCAGGGGAGTGAGAAGGTAGGTCCTTCATCGATTATGCTTCGCTCCCACTGCATCACTTGACCTTTTCCTCTTCAAACACTAGGCCGGTCGACTTGAGAATGCAATTGGATGGTATCATTCCCATCCCGGATATGGCTGTTGGCTATCGGGCATAGATGTCAATACACAAATCATCAACCAGAAGTTCCAGGATCCGTTTGTTGCAGTCGTCGTGAGTTCTCGACGTCCTCGTCTTCTAGAACTGACTCAGCAAGCCCTAGATCGACCCGAATCGCACCATTTCTGCTGGCAAAGTCGACATTGGCGCGTTCCGGACATATCCAGAAGGCTATACTCCCCCGAACGTCGCTGCATCCGAATATCAATCCATTCCCTTGAACAAGATCGAAGATTTCGGTGTCCATGCCAACCAATATTATCAAGTGGATGTGGAGATATTCAAGTCGAGTCTTGATAACGAGCTGCTTGCAATGCTTTGGAATAAATACTGGGTGAACACACTCAGTTCTAGTCCCCTGATCTCGGTGAGCCTTACTCCTCTTGTTTCGCGACGAGACTGAGTAAAATTTGGTTGTAGAACAAGGCATATTCTGTCTCCCAGCTTTCTGATCTACATCAAAAGCTCTCAAAGGCACAATCGACTGTCAGCTCAACGCGAGCTCCCGCTCCAAGCCTGAAAGACAAGGAAGGTAATAATAAGGTTGGCCACACTATTTCAACCTGTCGCGTTTTTTCTGAGATCGTCTCGTCACGCAGGGAAAGGAAAAAGAGGAGAAGAAAAAGGAGGATAGTCAGCTCGCGAAGAGCGTAAAGGACAGGTAGTCCTTCTCTTCCATCAAATTCACCTAGCTCACAAGGACATTCAGCACGAAGATCGCTGTCGAGGCGCAGCATGGACTTATTTCTCAGGTCATCAAAGACGTTGTTTTCTCGATGCGTCTCAAAGGTACTCGACCACCAGGCATATCAGACATATCTGAGGTCACGGACATGGCCATTGGTTGAGAGTTTGTCTTGTCGTCTAATCTTTTGTGGTCTACCGTTTTCCTCACCACCTGTATCATATTATCTGCAAATTTATCGCTGCACCTGCACGAGCACGATACCGTGGCAACATGGTACCAATAAGTTTTAGAAATCGGGACTGATGTAAAGCAACATCCTATTTTGACAATAGAGGCTGAGTTGTCGAAGACCGATGAGGAAGGGGTTTTTTGGGGTATGTCCAGTCCAACGTGTAGAACTACGAGGTCTGGGAGTGGGTCAAGAACAAGGCGTATAGAATCGTATTTTATGATTATCAATCTTGGGTATCGTTTCCCCACCTTTCTTGGGCCCCCCAGGAATCGCGTCCACAGCAGTGGGGGTCCAAGCTGCCCACATCTTTTCTGAAAGTCCCCAAGGAAGTCACAGGAACTTGAAGAAACATCGAGGGAAATGAAGGATATGTTGTGGGCGCGGAGAAAATATGACTATTTGTCTTGATCAATTTTCTTCGCAAACTTGTTCCTTTTGAGATTGTTTGGGAATTGAAGTATTGGAGATAAGGAGGAAGTTTGAGCTCGAGGTTGAAGCTTGAAGTACCAAAAGTAACTCCAAGTGTTCAAGAAATTTGGCGCTCGCAAGTGCGTCATTTGTGTACTTGTATATCAATTTATCTGTTAAGTTCATCGGCCTAATGGTCTAGTAGCATGATACCTCCTTCGGGAGTTCCCGCTTGCTTGCGTAAGCACCATTGGAGGTGGTCCTGGGTTCAATTCCCAGTTAGGCCCTCCTTTTTCTCGCTTGCACGTCCTTTTTTTTCTCTTCATCACTGATCAATTGAATCTTGAAGTTGTACATGACCATCAGCGTTTTAACACGCTGCCCACGTTCAACCTCTATACCTCGACGTGTAATGGCATCCTCACCGACATCTTCAATCTATGACGGCTGGACTCGAGAAGAGCTAATTGCCCGACTAACAGAACTTGACCAAGTTCGACCAAAACAACGACCACCATCACCAAAACCTCGCATCAGAAAAGCCTTTCAATTCAACGATCATTCGAGACGGAAGATCGCGCTCAAGTTCTGCTATTCGGGATGGGAGTACGGTGGACTTGCATTTCAATTACAGAAAACGACGCTCCCCACTGTAGAAGGAGTGATATTCGATGCACTCGTCAAAGCTAGACTCATAGATCCCGAGGAAGGCTTGACCGGCTGTGGCTGGGAGAAATGTGGTCGTACGGATCGAGGAGTGAGCGCCGCTGGTCAGGTCATTTCGCTGTGGGTTAGAACTGCCCTTGGGTCCGGGGTAGAGGATGGGACTTCTAACGCTGAAAAAGTTGGCTCGACATCGCATGCCTCAGAGGTGCCAGTAGAACCTGCATTTGATTTTTCATCTGTAGAAGGAGAGCGCGCAATTCCAGGACTTGAATTCGGATTTGAGGAAGATGACTTGAAGGATGTGCCTCTCAATTCGAGTTTTTCCAAGCCCGCGTCAATCCAAAAAGTGAAACATGAACACGACTACCTTCTCATTCTAAATCGCCTTCTCCCATCGACAATCCGGATTCTAGCTTGGTCTCCAGTCTCCGATGACTTTTCCGCTCGCTTCTCCTGCACCTACAGACACTACAAGTATTTCTTCTCGACGAATACTTCATCAGGAGGTGTACTTGATATCAAAAGGATGCGTACAGCCGCTTCCTACCTCGTTGGGGAACACGATTTTCGCAATATGTGCAAAGTAGACCCCTCCAAACAAATCACGACATTCAAGAGGAAGGTCTTGAGTGCCGAAATTGATCCCATATCAGTCGATGCCGATGGAAATGGGGAGTATGTTTTCAATCTCGTGGGTACTGCTTTTCTGTATCATCAAGTGCGCCACATCATGGGTGTTCTTTTCATGGTCGGACATGGACACGAAGATCCTTCCATTGTCACTTCCTTGATGAACGTAGAGGAAGGCTTGGAGCCAGGCGCCGCTGAGGTCGTAGACTGCAAGCCAGAGTACCAGATGGCTGATGCATTGCCACTCTTGCTCTGGGATTGCGGCTATCCAGAAGGAGAGTTGGATTGGAAGACTACAAATGGGGCTCCCCTTTCCGATGGTCACGAAGGCGGACGATCCGAGCTATATCAGCAACTACATTCGATACACTTGCGATCGCAAATTTATACAGCATTGAATAGTCACTTCCTCCTCGCTGCTTCCAAATTTCATCTATCAAAGAACAAGGTTTCCGCCCCAGTTGTGCCATCATCGGCCTCGCAAACAGCGAAGCTAATGATATCGTTGGGAGGCGGGACTTACAAGCGCACAGGTCAAGACAAGTATACTTCACTCTTGCACAGAAATCGGTTGGACCACGTGGACATCACAAACGAACGATGGAGACTAGGGAAAGGGCTTAGGAAGAACGAGAGGAAGAAGGTGCTTGACGTGGAAGGGAGTATTGATGACCTTGATGGTAACGAGTAGGCCACATCTTCGACACCTATCGTCCTGATTCCTGTGTTTCATTCCAAATACACTCCCTCACCAGCGGATCGCCTCACCGCCCCATTGACATGCCTTCCACTAACACTCACCCACAACTTAACCAAATCGTCAATGCCAGACTTTTGCGACTTGCCTCGAGTGTCCATGTCCATCACGCCATCAAAAGAGAATCAATACTGAATCAACGCAACATTCCGTAATCCTTGGGTACCTGAGGGAGGGTATGGTCATGTTCACCAGCAAAGTAAGTGATTGTTACCCGAAAATGCCCCGCAATAAGTACAGTCTTTCTGAGAGCATGAACAAAATACCTCTTCTTGGCAGACGAAGCACACGATCCTACCTGCGAATTTTCCCATAACAACAAGCCAGGTTGTCAGATGCCAGATGCTGGTCATCAGTCAATATGTTAACCCCATGCAGTATATCTGTGAAGGTATTGACGGCTGCCGCCATATGCCCAACTTAGACTGTCTCTCAAGTCAAATGGACCTGATCTGACATGGCGGTGACTAGGACCCTTTTACCCCTCCTCACCATTTAACTTCCGGAAAATTGACTCTACGCCAGTCGTAGCATCTTTGCCCCTCCTTAGACACCGACTCGGACCTGATCCCACCGGTTACAATGTTCTTCTCTCGATCAGAGCCGTCACTTCAGTCTCACGGTAAGCAGTTTAAGCTGACTTGACCCTTTCCTCCAACTAAACGTTTCAATGATCAATGAAGAGTCCGTTGAGAAACTCATACATGACCGCGTTGCCGCTGCCTTCATCGCTCTCCAGTTTATAGGTGGAGGCGGGTTGTTGATTGTCGTTCTCACCGCGATCCTTGGACGGGGAGTGAAGCGGTACTCGACGTGGTATAGCTTCACCTCCTCCTGGATTTTCTCGTGTGTTTCGTATACTCTTCTCGCTTTTGCTGGGCAGAGAACCGGGCCGCTACCAGATTTTGGCCTGTGCTTGATACAAGGAGCACTCATATACGCTGCACCTACTTTGTAAGTTTTACACTCTTTCTGCCTACTGATGTCAATTTAAATGGAACATTTTTTTTACTTCTTTCAGGACCGGATGCACGACTTTGACCCTTGTCATACATGTGGGCATCCTTTGATTTTGTTCAGAACGATCATCTGAATCTTGTCGGTTTGAATTTCTCTTAGACGCTTTTAAATCTGCGCGCTCTCTTGGCAAATGTGCCCTTCAGAATGGACCCGGGTGTTGTGGCCACAGTAAGTCCAGCGAGTCTCGTCCTCATTGGGGTTTCCCCTAACACCATACCAGCTATTGATCCTGCCTTACATCGTCTGGCTGGCTATGTTTTTGGGCGTTTTTGTGGTATGATTTCCAGTAGCTTCAATGACTATCACTCATGCTCCTATAGTACGGCCTTAAAAACGAGGATACTGTGAGGAGATCGCCCAATGAAACGTACTGTGATTCCAAAGATCCGAATATGTAAGTAAATGCAAGGCGAAGCCGCTATTCACTCGTGTTCTGATCCAGTTTTCGCCTTGAAGTTCCAAGATCTCCTCGATGATTGTTCTGGCGTGTATGGTCTTGATCATTGTGATCCAAGGTCAAGATTCTCTGTCTCCCTGCATTGCGACATCTGATAGTCTACATGATAGGTATCATTGGGTTTCGACTTTATCAAAATCGTCGGAAGATGTCAGGAAGTAGCCAGTCAATAACATTGACAATGGTTGTTCGTGTGATGATTTTCAGCCTTCTGGGAGCCCTTGCATTGGGGTGAGCACCGTGACTCTAGCCATTCCATTGTAGAAAACTTACCAACACCACGATAGTGTTGCTGTCGCATATGTCATAACTTGGCAGCACGACCAGGCCTTTGACATGATATTAGCGACATGTAAGTATCCTAGAATTATGTGAAGGTTGTCACTCTGACTCATTTCTCCCAAAAGTGCCTGTACTGGCATTCTTGATATTTGGCAGTCAATTGGTGCGATCTTGCCTCAACCCCGGTCGTTTTGAAATGGAACTGACAACACATGCAGGACCTTTTACGAATCTGGACCTGCCGTAGCAACAGAAATCGACAGACCCCAAAAAGGCCTTTGTTTCTACACAATCAGTATTCATCCGTGTCTACGAATGAGTCTTTCTGATACCATGGACCTTTATTTCGTTCATATCTTCCTTGGGACTAAAACGCACCCATTTCACAATGATGCCTACATTCTGCTACCCCCGGGACGTCAGCTACCAAACCATACAGTCCAAATCGAAATCAATGGCTATTGCTCATATACCCCGATGCTATCGAGACTTTGAGTCAACCATCTATGCACAATGACTACCATTGTGTGTTGCCGAATCATTTCTTCGAGGGACAATCACAAAGTGACAAGGGGGGCTTTCCAGATCACAACAGACACGCGTTAACCCAATTGGCCCGGGTCTTATGTAGTTCGATCTGTGGCGAGAACAATAGGTACGATATAAGACCAGAATAACCAACCTCGTAAATATCTGTCTTTCTCTGTTGTATCTATCTGGGTGTATCGCATAAAAGATGGTCGCGTGCGAGTGTTGGCCGTCGCCGGCCCTTTGTTAGCCATTGTTAAGCCTTTCTCTTGTGTCCACTCGCCTGAACCCTCCTGCAGACACTTTTACGCGAACTTACTCGATGAGCCAGGTTCGCTAGAGAGTTCTCTCTTGAGAAACCCGATCCCTGATAAAGGTACATATGAGAGGGAAATCCAAAAGGACCTGATCTGTCTGCCAGGCTGAAGCGAGTCACATCCACATCAATTGTTCAGAAAATTCAGCACAGCCTCCAACACCTACTCTTCCACAACAACTTCTCATACACCGCCCCATGGGGTGTGGTCTGTGCCCTTGTGTTCCTCGCCACCATGTGACAAATTCAAGATAGAAAAGAACAAGCTTTCAGGAAGCTCAATCATAATCAGAATGGATGCCCCAATCATTTTGGACCTGCCTCGAAGGGCACGAACGCCAGACCCGAGGGAGAACGAGTATCGAAGATCCATTGGTCGTCCTTTGAAGAGGCTTTCTTCTAGCGGTGAGTGCGGTATCTAACACTGACCGTGTACTCTAGTTTGACTGTAAGTGTTAGCAACAATACAACGTGAGGCGGAGATGGAAGCTTTCTTGACGTTCGAAGGACGTCCTGTATCGCCGTCGAAAGTATTGGATTGGGATAAGCGCATTGGTCGGTCTTTATCGATATCGTCCAAGGCAGCACCAATCATTGTCGATACTCCGAGTTCCCCAAAGTCCCCTCAGACACCTGGCAGTGCTCGTCCGAAGATTGTGCTCGAGGTGAGTAGTGCGTGGGCGATTCTGCATCTTATTCTTGACTGAGCCTCTTTCTTTGTTAGCACTATGAGGTCTTCAGAGCGATTGATAAGAAGGACCTGGACCTTTTAGGCGAATTCCGCGACAGGGCTTTTCATGTGAGAATGATTGTTTTGAATGTTAATTGATTTTATTCTTACTAGTGAGTTACAGCTGTTGCTGGAGAGACAAGTTGGCGGCCAAACTCCAATGGTATATGCTATGCAACATGGCAAACCCTACCAAGAAGTCGTCCTCTTTCTCGTTGGGGTCATCTCACAATGGATCAACCGTCTAAACGACTCAGACTTCTCGAAACCCGAAACCGTAAAACTACTCAAACTAGCACGTATGTCCTTCCATCTCGTTTTCCACAGCTAATCATCTCATCTCCCCTAACTTGAAGGCTCGAATCTCAAATTCGCGATAGACGAAGGTCTCGCTAAGCTTCAGACTGGTTTAATAGCATCTTTTTTGCAGACGCTGGTTATGTGTGAGGGTGATGGATGGATACGAGATCAACTCAGTCCTATATCATTTGCTTTGAGAGCTGGGGCGGTGGGAAAGCCCGTTGAAGTTGCAGGAGCTGCTGTTCGTCGGTTTTGCACGACCAATTTGAAGAATGCGGATCTCATCGCTGATGTGGAGGACTAGTACGTCTGACATTGTGAATTTACCTTGTTGATTTGTTGACTTGTTTGATTAATTCGCAGCATGGCAAATGCGACGAGGTTGGTGTTCTTGCTTATATTCTCAACGAATAGGATGTTTTGACTGATTGTACTCAGTGATCTATTGATGATGACAGCTTGGTCGTTGGCCCTTGCTGATATTAAAGGAGGAAGAAGCATACCCGTAAGAATAGAATCCCATGTTCATCTCGTTACTCTAATCCATCGACTATGATAGCTCTATTACTTTGCTCGCGACGACCGCGTGTACAATGCATTTGTTGAGAAGCTAGATCAACACAGGGACGCGATTCTCGCGATGCCAAACCCTCGACTGAGACGGCAGCTGGAAGCACTGAGAACAGAGCTTCAAGGCAGGAGATTATCAGCACGGGTATGTGAACAGTCTTGATTTGATACCTATGACTAATTGTTGATTATGTTGTAGTCAAAAGTCGAGCAATTAAGGAATGTATTGGAAGGGAAAGGGATGTAAGAGCTGGTTTTGGACTAGGCACGTATCTAATATCATTTTTGGGGTCTGATCTTGGTATTTATCTACTGCACAATTGGGTCTACTAGCTATAACAGAAATACTAATGTATCTATAATAATATTACTATAACTTGCAGGTATTATATGTGTATATCGGGGCAAAACGATAACCATCATCTTACTTGATATACTTTTGTAATCAATCTCTGATATAATTATCCCCTGGAAGCGCTACGATGTCTATGCTTGCTTTTTACTATGTGCTCTCCTCATTGCGCTCATCTCAGTGTCTACAATCTACATCCTTTTCTGTCAGTTATATGACTAGAACCCTCCTTTGGAAACTTGAAGCGCGATCCATTGTCCTCGGGGGGCTCACTGGCAGTCACCATCACCAATTTCCCAGGAATCCGGATTGGACAGTTGAGATTGGATTGTGGCGAACGTAGATACCGTCTTCTAATGTGTCCTACACGCTATCCTTAGCTCGGTGCTAGAGATTCCTTGTTTTCTTCACGTTATATTTAGTAGTACCGCTTCCTCCTAGCATTTATGGGACATGACAGACCTTCAAAGCTTTACCGATGACAGTGCTTTTCCAAGACAGGCATATTAACACAAAAATCTACTGCTCAGCCTTAAGTTACAAATCCGGGATAGGTATACAAAACCTGTTGTCTGCTGCCCGAAAATAAGTTCGACGTTACTCTCCGATAATCCCGGCGGTACGCTTGCCCTCATGATGAAACCTGATACACCAGCCATGACTTCGACAAGGGGTGTCATATTGTCAACAAACGAAAGGTACCGAGTAGCGTCAACTGTTGAAGTGGGTTTTCTATCTTCGGATCCATGTTAATTGCTATAGTTGTGATATCGATGGTTGGTTTACCCTAGGTCGCGTCAAGCCCATGGATAAATTAGAAGCTGATTTGATACCCTCGAGTCCATCCGTCGGAACATGTTTTCATGTGAGCATTTGAATATTTATGTTCCTCACAGTTAATACATCCCTTCGACTAGTGATATAGACCACAGCTATTAGGTGAGCCTTGAGGATTGGTAGCCATCCGATCCTCTAGGGCATTCATCATGGCGATGCTCATTGCTTAGATCTGGAATTGGTTTGTACGGGGCAAGATTGGATTTTGCTGGAGATCCGAGGACAGACGTCTAACTATCCACACGGAAAAAAGATACATCTTGCAAGCAAGCTCTCTGCTTTTCGGCACGTCGGCTTTCATCCCTATGCAATGGAACAAGCGCAAGGAACGCAAGTTCTGTCGCGGAGGTTGAATTATTTCGGAGAGTGAAATGTCACTGCAAGAAGTTCAATCGGCGACTGATAGGAAGAGACGAGTGCCGTCTCCCAGACTCTTGTGTGGACAATGGACACCGATCGGGGCGAGTTGAATGCTGTTTCCCAGCCTCAGCTTGGCGGCTCCGATCTTTCCATCCAAGACGGTCACGGTTTTCCATCATGTTCAGTGCGAGGATGCAGTCTCCCAGTCGACCCAACCCTCAACAACAAAATGTGCGAGGCCTGCCGCAGCCGGCACCGCATCTACGCCTCCACCAAGCGCGCACGCCGCAAGCAGGAGAAGGCTGCCTTCGCGGGCAGCGTCGACTCTGCGCCCCCTCCCCCGATCTTCGAGAATACTTGGACCCCTTGGGATAACGCTGCCATTGACCCCCGGCTCTTTGTAGAGCCCACAGACATGCACTATGTGCGTCCTACTTACCCTCCGAGTAGTGACACGAGCTTCGAGCTTGCGAGCGCGTTAACTTTGCCGTCTACTTCGAATGCCGTGAGCGTGACGGCCTCACGGCCTCCAAAGAACGACGAGGAACGCGAGATGCATGGGACAGACCCGAAAGATTCGAGAGAATGTTCCGTTCGAGGTTGCAACATGTCGATACCGAGTAAGACCATTCACCTCTTGCAGTTATTTATGTTCAAGTGCTGTTTAGCTGCATACAAGTACAAGATGTGTACTTTGTGTCGGACGCGTTATCGGACGTATGGTAACACCAAACGCGCCAAATGGAAGGCCGAGCGTGAGGCCTTTGATCGTGAACTCGTGGGGATTATAGTCAAAGGCGCAGTAGGTTTCTTACGGTTGCGCAGACAATTTCTTGTTTAAAGCAACGCATATAGTCACCTCCTGATTCCCAGGAAAACTTCATGTCCTCAGATTGGAAACTCTCTAACGAAAACGGGACTATGGAAGATAGCAGTACGTATCCCGCCTTCCATTTCAAATGTACTTCATATGTGCGCGTGGATATCATCTGTTCTTTGACTTGCGAGCTCCACGAGCTTCCGTTTTGTCCTTCTTACACCACACCAATGATTGACCCACTTTCATCCACAGTTACGACGTCGACTGGATCACCTCATATGTGTACCGTCTCACATTGTCGCGAGCTTCTTCCCTCCAGCTATCGATACAAACGCTGCGACCAGCATCGCCTGCAAAATCGACACCACTCCCAGCTGAAGCGTATGCGCGAAATAGAAGGAAAGGAAAAAGAAGAGCAAAAAGCAAGAGACGAAGCTATACAAGAGAATGACGAGATGGATGTCCCGGTTGAATCTGAATCGCCAGAAGTAGTCAATGAAAACGAGGAGGCGCAGCCTGAAGACGGAGCGTCCGAAGATAAGAATACAGAACCCAAAGTCTCTACGTCTCACCTCTCTGCTTTATACTCCTCTGACCGCTTTATTTTTTATCCAGGTCCGCAAACGCCGAAGGTACACATGCGCATCGAGGGATCCAAAGTGCCAGAACCTCCTCGCGGTGGACGTGCGTTGGCGGCACTGTGACATATGTCGCGCGCGTACGAGGATTAATAGGCGAGACGGGAAGGAGACTGCGCCCGAGGTGACGGCGGAGCTTGAGCGGTTGAGGGAGATTGTTAGGCGGCTCGGAGGGGGGGAGCAGGTGGGGACGGGTGCTGAGGGTGGGGTTGATATACTTCTGGGGAAATCGGTGGAGAAGGAAAAGGACAGAGCTGGGGGTGGGGTGGCATCTCAAGCTGAGGTGGCTGAGGTTGCTGATGTTGGGAGTGCGAAGGCTTTTCAGGAGCGTCCTGGCGATCCAGTACCAGCTCCAGCCGTGACTATGACTACGACTACGACTATGAATCCCTCAGTTACAAGCTCAACCTCAAGCTTGGATCCGAATCAGGCTACTACCCCCACTGCTCTTCCCCCTTTTGACTCGTCAACATCAACGTCCGTACCAGTACCAGTACCAGCACCAGCACCAGCACCAACACCAGTACCAGCACCAGCACCAGCACCAGCACCAGAGATCCCTTCTGCTCCAGATACTCAAATCTTTCATAGCGTCTTCCGCACAAACCTCGGTGCACCCGCCGTCCCACATCCCGTTACATTGCCTCCCGTCTCTATGACAAATTCAGTTCCAAATTCCGCAGCTTCAAACACTACTACCCCAACCACAACCGCAGCCGTAGCCGCAGCTAGAACCACAAGCACGAGCATTTACGGAGAGCTCACAATTAGGGAGTACAAGCCCAAGCCAGAAAAGCCGCCCTCTTCTGCTCCAGTGCCAAACAAGAAACCAAAGACTGGGAATGGGTGTCTGAATCAGGCTCCGAGATCAACATCCGGACAACGCAAGTCCCGTCCGGCACCCGCCCCTCCTTCCCATCCCCATCCCCATCCCCACGCCGCATACTCCTACCCATCCTACCCATCCTCCTACCCCCCATCGCAGTACTCATATCCGTACTACCTCCCGGGCTACATGTATCCTCCACCCCCTGCCCGCCCATCCGCGCCGTACCCGTACCCTTATAGCTACCCGTACCCGTACCCGTATCCCTCTCCGTATGGTTATCCATATCAACACCCACATACGCCGGCATCGGGGTACCCGGGGTATATGCTACCGAAGCATACAAGCGCAAGCGCGGGAAGTGCGAGTGTGAGTGTGGGTACGAGGAAGGATGGTGTGGGTGGGGGGAGTGCGAAGGTCACGACGTTTTCGTATTATCAGCCACCGGTGGATGGTGAATCCGAGGTATGTTTTTTGTTCTTGTTGCTTTGTTGTAAGTTTTTTGATTGATTTGTATCTGCGCAGAAGAGGAAGAGGAAGAGGGAGGACGGGGAGAAGAAGGATGGGGAGCAGGGGAGAGAGAAGGCATCAAGTGTTGTGTCGAACTCGACTGTCGATTCCAGTGTTAATGCTCATAGTCCTTATGAGCCGCCGCCGCCCCATGTCGTCACGACTCCTTTCACTTTACAGGCTAGCAAAGCGAGCCAAGAGATCTTCCAGTCATTGGCATCAACATCGGCAGAAATCCCCAAGCCTCCCGCTCAACCTTCGCAACAGCAGGTCGTTGACCCTTCCGATACGAACAAGACGACTGACATCGCGCAATCACGAGATCGGGCTCAGGAAGAAGAAGCCCGGTCGAAATTACAGGCAGTACGTTCCCATTCCCATTCCCACTCCCAGAAGGAAACTGATCCATCATTCCGTATTCTCCACAGCGTGGCTGCGCTAACAAGTCGTGTCATCGCACGATTCCCGCAGGCGTGATTGGGACACTGTGCGAGCGGTGTCGTGTGCGTATCAAGAAACATCAGGCGAAAGTGAGGATGAGGATGAAACTTGAGCCGAGGAAGTCTTTGTTGTTGAAGGGGACATCGCCTGGTGATCGTGGGGCTGTGTCGCATGGATGTGGGTTAGATGAAGGTAAGATAGTGGGTTGAGTTTGAGCCGAAGAAGGATACTGGTGATGGGCGCCTCGTTTGAAGCTTGAAGGCCTGAAGGATGGGCCCAGGCCCATCCAAGGGATTTTGAAACCAGAAGCATATTTTCGTTACTTGTGGACATTGGATATCTCTTTCATGTGAGTTTTCCCTCTCATTGTTCGGGTTTCGTTCGTGCTGACATATCCATAAGACCTTTAAACCAAGGAAACATATGTCTTTCGTTATGAATGCGACGTCTCCGCCAACATTGTCAATGTCACTAGTTTCTATTAATCGGTATATGCAATCGGGAAGCGAAGAGAAGTCAATTTTGATACACTTCAAGTTTGCGATATTCTAGTTCAACATATTTGACGGCTATGTAAACCTGGATATCCATGTACTTTGGAATCATCTGGTCAGTGTAATCCGATTGTGAAACACACGTTCATGGAATGCTATATTAGATGCTTTCGCAACGCTGATTTAGACTACAGCCATAGATAGATATGTCGTTGACATCATGTATGACTACATCTTGCGCTGCCAGCATCCTGACATCTTCGCTCAAACCGCATCACCATCCGAATTCACTCCTTTCACTGAAGGAAGGCACTGTAAATGATGTCGATGACCACATCGGAAATGACCTGAGTGATGCTGCTACATATGTACATACCTTAATCCCCTTTCACTTGTGATGCCGCATGAGCATCTGGGGTTAGCGATCATTTGTTGTGGGGAGAGGTTCCATCACATCTCAAAAGTAGAGAGCTCAGTCTTGGCGGACTGCAACCTTCAGAGGATTGCGAGGACCCATTGACAGGGATGAATGTTCAAGGAGTTCTGGCCTGAGTTCAAATGGTTTTTCGGAGGGCCTATTGGAAGCCGTAATTTGTGGAGATCTGTAAAGGAGGGCTTGAGGACTTGCGAAGAGAAGCAAGAACTGCGTCATTATCTAGTAGCCGGCCATATATCCTGATCAACGACCTGTTGTATAGCCCCTGCACATTGTGCATCATGTCGATGCGATTACACTGGCGCATTGCACTTTTCCCTCAGGCGATGTTCTCACACAGCCACTTTGATTATTGCGTTACATAGCAGTCTGCTTGTCCACGAGCCTGCGGTGTAAAGAATTCGGCCATGCTTGGATCCTATCACTACCCCATATCCCCCGCATCCCGCCTCGTCTCACCTGTTCCCTGAATCACTAGTACAGGGCTGTATATCATTGCAGGCGGTTCCGTCTTTTCATCATCATCCTCATCGCGTACCGTTTCTGGTGCCCTTGTCTTCTTCCAGAACATCCAAGTACGAACGATATCCTGCGAGTATTACCAAACGTTCAATAAATGAAGGCATGCATGCATGCATTTGCCATAAACGTACACACTGTGTTCCAAAGACCAGAACGGCAATTACTGGCACTGAAGTAGTGTTAGTCAATAAGAAAATCCTGAGGAAAAGTCACGACTGACACAGTGAGAGCACGATGTCCATAGCAGGGCCGTGATGCACGGTAAAACAAAATACTAGACTAAAGCTGTATACCATCAGGTAAGTCAAAGAGTGCTTTTAACGAGAATCTTACTCACACAAGAGCCATCGATCCCATAAGAGTAAACGATACTACTCGCAATATCATTGATCGGGAAGATGGCGATTGTCTAAACAAGAAGCATTGTTGACCACGACAAAGGGCCCTACATATGAGAACTGCAACGGAAATCAACATGATCACAGTCAATTGCGACGCAGGAAACGCACTTTCGAGAATAGTAGCGGGAATCAGAAGTGATGCACAAAGAGCAGTAGAAATAAGACCACTGAATTGAACACAGCTCATAAACTTTGCAGCGTTAATTTATGTTGCACCTGTCACGCACGGTATTCTGTTGTCGAAGCTGCAGTACATCCTACTGGTGTGTACTCTTATGACACTCTTCGTGTTCTGCAGGCCATACTAGAGACATGTTGAGTGCCAATGTCTAGTGATGGAGAAACTTGGAGACTTACGATAACGTTGCCAACTAAGATAATAACAAACACCACGTAAGGGAGAATCAAAAGCTGTTACAGCGCTCAGGCGCAATCAGGACTCAAAAAGACGGGGCTTACAACCATTGACATCGTTTGTGATGGTCTGCCTTGAACTCCTCCGGTTCGACTAGATGGCACCTCGGTGGAGCGTACCAGGTACCACATCTAGCAACTTTATCATTACCTGAAGTCTCAAGAAGTAGAAACCATCATACCTGTACCACGAGTGAAAACGTAGTAAAAACGGTACTACGAAAAGCTGTGAGTATAATGTGGGGTTCAAGGATCAAATGAGACCTCACAGTGGAGGAGCGGCATAGATCATGACGCTTTGGATAAGGCAAAGCGTAAATGGAGGTTCCGAGCCAACAGACAAATGGCCGCCCCAGAAAAGGAGAGTGTAGGCAAACGTAGACATTACCCAAGATATGGCAAAACTATACCAGGCGGCGTGTCTTGTTATCGAACGCGAGAAGATGACAGTCACAAGGGTAAAAAGAATCCCAAAGAGACCGAATAATTGAAAAGCAATGAAAACTTCTATGAGTAGACTGCTTTTATGGTCATCATCGAAACCACCTCAAGGCGCACAATGAATGAATACTGTGCTTGAAACGTCTATCCTTGGCATTACTCACTTGGGTCAGAATTTGTCAGATTCCCAAATGTATCGGCCAACAACATAGGGACTTGATGTGTCGTCCAGCGACGTCCACGCAGTAGTGCCCGACCTCAAAGAACAAATGAGAAGAAAAGAATGACAGAAAGAGGCAGCTCCGAAACAAGCGTAGAGGGCGAATATATAAGGCCAGCCAATAGTGGTTGAAACAAAGCAGACAGGATTATATGATACTCTGATCATCACGGAAACCCTCTGTAACTGTAACTGATACATCGGAAACAGCCTCAAGTCCGGTAGATCATGCTATCAGAAGGTACAATGATCCTGCAAAAATTAGCTGTACTTGCTGCTTACATACGGATACAGGATCGGACTTCGGATATAGATACTTCGACTTTCATCTTGCTTGTATTCTTACGCATTTCATAATTGCACTCGTCGTTCTTGTTTTGTTGCGCGCGTGTATTGCATTAGTGTGCCTACTGGTGAGTAGGCTTACACTTTTTTTTGAACATCCGACTGCGAGTTTGGGGAATTTGACGGGATATACGTTCCACGTCATTGCTGACAATTGAAGGGTTGCTATGGATTTTGCGGAAGCGATTCACAGAAATTGTATAGATAGGACACGCTTATACGCGTAGATTGAGACTGTAGATTGTGAACGAGAAAACCAAAATTGTAATCAAGGAGAAAGCGCATATATTCACTGATGGATTCACAGAACGCGATGCAGCGCACAACGCGAAATTCTAGACTGGGGCAAGACGCTCCGTTGACCGATACCGTAGCGAACGCAGTTTCCCCGTTAACGTTGCTATCACCGTCGAGGGAAGGGACCTCGGGACTGTCACCAGAACCGAAATCATCGTCACCGAAAACAAGTCACCAAGGCCTCGACTTACTCCGTCGAGTCCGCCATTTCCCTCTGAAAGTTCTTCTGAGTCATCTGCGATACCTCTGGTCATCATGTCAAAATTAGTCGGAGACGGGGTTCTCGAGATTCCTTCGGGTATCAAGCTGCCGACACTTAAACCTGGGGCGCTTCAGCCAAAAACACTGTTTGGGTTTGCGCGAGTGTGTCGAGGAGTTTTTAGGTCAAAAAAGGTTGCGGCCAGTGAGCAGGTCAAGACTGTATGCGCGTGGTTCCATGACCCGCGTATCGCCGATTACATTGATTCGGACCTCGCGGAGCTCAGTAAACTGTCTTTTAATGAGTTCATCGCTGATATTGGTAAACACTAATCTTAGAGATGGATGGCAATGTTGATTGCGCCGGGAGATTCTCAATTTGAAGCAGGGAGATCGATTCCTCTGGAACTTCCATCAGGAACTTTGTATACTCAACATTATGCTCAAGGGACACACCCAGCATCTGAACGCCAATTGCATTTGTGACCAGATCGAGGCGGGTATCGATGACAACCTCGACCGTCGTACAGACAAAGAAGGCGTCTATAAGAAGACTGATCTGAAGAAGTTTGTGGACTTGCTTGATGCTTGCAACAGGAAATGTCAGAACAAATTGAAGCACATTTGTGCGGAGGCAGATGAGACTGTCCACAATTATGTCCTCAAAGAATAACAACATTCCGGTAAAGAAATCTAATGCTACCACAGATACTGCATCGACATTGAAACCTGCTTTGTCCTCATCTTCAAATACCAACAGCAAAAACCAGAAATGTACACCCTGCCTCACTGAACTCAAGTGCAAATATCTCAAGGCCATGAAGGGATGCTTCATGTGCCAAGACCTGAATGCAGACCACTTTTCAAAGGACTGTCCCAGGAACAAACCAATACCTGGATTGTTACAGATTCTGGTGGGATGGAAGCTGCTGTTGACGGGGACTTTGTCAATGTCAAACACTGAGTTGAATTGTGGCAACATTTGGGGAGACCAGTGAGTGTAATGTGGATGGGCTGAATGTGGAGGAACCTTTGTTGGTGAAAGCGCTTATTGATATGGGTGCTCATCTTACCTTGATTTCAGACAAATTAGTCAAGAAGTTGGGCCTACATACTTTTGCATTGAAGAATTCTGAACATGTCTCAATTGCTTTAGCCAACTCAAAACATCATTTCACTGCTATGCTACTGTCACAATTTGTTAAGCTCTCTGTTGTATCACCAGATGGACAATGGACATCTAGAACTGTTATTACACTTGTCGCTTCTGAGCTTTGTGTATCTATTATTCTTGGACTTCCATGGTTGGAGAAAAATACAATTGTTGTCAACTGTTCTGCATCTATGCATGCTGAAAGTCATGTGGCTTTGATTTATTGAATCTAGTACTACTTCCACCACCTCCACTGCCTTGTCTGCATTTGAAAGAGTTTATGCATCAGGTACATTTGGACCGCAAGGCCATGCTCAAGGAGTTGAAGTTTGTATGCACTCAACAATATGAGAGGATGCAATGGGAGCACTTGTTCTAGGATGTGGTTCCCATCAATGTCATCACAGCTATCAAGGTGCGGGTCAAGCAGCTTGCAGCAATTGAGAAACTGCAAAAACAGGATAAATTGCTTAAAGAGGAGTTTTGAGATATATTCAAGCCAATTCTGCATACTGATATGCTTCCAACAGATGTTTTTGCAGAGATACATCTGAAGGGTGGCGCTGCAGTGGCACATCAAATAATAA
>JABAJX010000072.1:0-33031 GCA_018221735.1 Termitomyces sp. K1Aa
TGAAGAAAAGGAAACCAGCATTGCCGCAACCTCAGGGCTAGAAGACATTGCAGCAGCAGCCTAGAGAAGAAATGAGTCGACAAGACGTCCCATTCAGCTAAACAAGAATATACCTGTCCAATGCTTGTGTAGTAAAGGGGATACACGATACCAAGGACAAGATACGTGTAGCCTGCCCTTGAAGGATCAAAAGCAATGGTCCAGTACCAGCAGAAAAACAACAGAGAAGAAGCCACGATGTTCCAAGGAATCTCGATTAAGATTTGCGACGTAATGAATGCGGTCCAGCCATACATGCGACTCGGGCGCTCGCGAATTTCAAAGATGTTTCGCATGGCAATGAAGGGGACTTGGAGCTGATTCGACATCGGAGCACTAAACGTTAAGCATGTCAGCACTGCGTGGGAGGATTGCGTTCAGGACAACTCGCCATATAGTTGTAGCCATGAAGATTGCCTTAACAAAACAATTAGCCACGAATATATATCAAGAATCAAAAAGATCTGTACAAAGAGCTTGTTCTGGGTCCCTTGTTGACTATCGTTCTGTCTCCAAAATGTGAAACCAATGAAAATACCACTAAAAATATTCAGTGCAAGCTTCGCCACAAGGTAGGTTGGATCCCTCCAATAGGCCTGAGCATTTCGCTTAAGGAGTAGGACTACTTGATAGAACCAGTTTGTTGCAAATTCGCGGTGAAGTGTCACCTCAGCGGGAGGACGGATACGGCCCTCTTTGTGGATATTGTCAATCTCAATTTGAACCCTCTTTGACTGGTCTGAATTGAGCCAAATGCCATGCCAATAATCCCCTTCGCTTGTAGCCGCAGCTCCTGCACTGATTACGTCGAGCATGAATTCCGCACTGGAGGATGAGTTCAATATATATATGTCCCCGAACAAGAAATTGCTCACGGGTTCTCATCAGGGTTACAAGGACGAGATCCATTGCTTTCGAAGTAATTGATGAGAGTCGTTGCGTTTGATCCGACGTCACCGAAGTAAACAGTCTGACCACCTTTCCCAAGGAGTAGTACACGATCAAAGGTCTACTCGGCATATGTATTACTTCATCCAGATGGTAATGAAGGAACATACCTGGAATAGCTCCGCGGAAGGTTGATGAATACTAGCTTAAGATGAGATAGACATCAACTACGGATGAGGGCAATAGGCATACGTGCATAAGATGGCCTGACCCTTATCAGCCAGATCCCTCAAAAGTGACATTATACTCCATGCACTCTGCGAATCAAGACCAGAAGTAGGCTCGTCCAAGAATAAAAGAAGCTTTGGCTTGGCTACAAGTTCAACGGCAATTGTGGTACGCTTCCGGTGCTCAACTCCCAATGAACCGACGATGGCGTCTCTATATGCCCCCAAACCACACATCTCCAGGCATTTATCAACACTGTAGACAAAAGTCAGTGGATAGTATAACTCAGTGACTGAAATAGCTGACTAGGCTTTCTTCTCTTCGAGAGGAACCTCGGACGGCTGACGTAGTTGTGCAGAGAACAGCAAAGCCTCTCTAACTGTAGCTGTTGGCAAATGTGTATCAATCTGTTGGCAATATCCACTATCATCCTCTTCAAGTCAGGAACAATACACACAAAAGAACAAGACTATACTATACGCACGTCTGCGATTGGAAATCCTTGGGTAAAGCCTGACCATTCACGAACGTGTCACCAGTAACAACTCCAATACTAACATGTTGAGCAAGAACATTGAGCAGCGTTGTTTTGCCAGCACCAGACTCTCCCATTAGCGCAGTCAATTTGCCGGGTACAACGTAACCTGTGACATCTGACAAGAGTTTTCTATCCGCCTCGCCAGAGATGGGGACACTGTAGTTGATATGCTGCCATGAGAAGATATCTGACATAGTGGGGGATTTGGAGAATTCCTTGAGTGCATCGGTGGTGTTGCTGATCATTGCAGAACTGGATTGCTCCTTGTGAAGTGCTTCTTCATCATCAGGTTCGGTGGCCTGCATTTTGGATCCTTGTTTATATAGCACAACGGAATACTCATATGCAGTAGAGGTGTTGATCTCAGAGAAGAGGAGCAGGAAACCTATGAATCCAACCAAGAATGCCATGAGAATACCGAAATTCTAATGCAGACATAAGTAGCCTGTTATTAAAAGATGCCGAACAAAATTATCGTACCATCCAAGTGTGAGAATAGGAGAATGAGAACGAAAGTAAGGTGAAGCGAGCCCCATTGACGAATTCAGATCCGGCGACTGAGCCAACAGTTGTGCAGACTTGGTTGGCGAGCGAAACGTTCTCATATCCAGGACCCGATGGCACGAGAGTAGAACATCTAGCATTAAGAGTATGGAATTCATTCGTCAAAATTGACTCGAAACTAAGTCAATGATCAGTCACAAGAAGGGATGCATTCAGAGGGCATTACCCATAGCGTAAGGGCTGTAGATAAAAAAAACAGGTCAGAGAAAGGTCATCCCATGAAATGATATATATACAGACGTTGAGGAAGGTGATCCATCTCAAAGCACCAATCATAGTGGGTTTAGTAATCTGAAAGCCTTGAGAATGAATCAGGACCCATGATGTAGCGGCATAGCGGCATAACGAACCGGTGTAAAGAGCAAATGCAAAGACAGAGAGACCGGCTAGAGTCTGGGCGGGTGCCTCAGATTTGAATGCAGCAGCGACGGCCCGAAACCAGGCCTTCATGGTGAGTAACATGGAGAACATAAATAGATAAAAGACGCTATAGAAAGTTCAGAATATACTCATCGAAGCAAAGGAGGAAGGAAGTAAAGCATACAAGAATTGGCCCGCCGTGCGTTGCAATCCGATCATGAAGTATAGAATGATTGCATAGAGGAGTGTCGTAACAAACGTGATGGGTACATCAACGAAGGTCAAAGCCAAAGCCTCAACGAATGGATGGTAAAGCGCGGCAACCTTATGCCTGTGGACGATGGGACGCTGGGCATATAATGCTGGTATCTCGGCCATAGTCATAAAGGCTGCGAACAGAATGGCACTGTACGATGACCGATCAGAAAAGACCAATTCGACCGAACGGGGGATAAGGACTATACAAGAATAGAACACTTCCGCGCGAGAAAAAGGTCGAAGTATCATCAGGGGTGTTGATAAAGGCGCTACCCACAATCAAGGCCTGGAAAACGTGTAGACTGACAAAAAAAAAATCAATAAGGTAATACAGAGTTTGGAGTGAGATAAGGAGCTAACAATGCATTCAAGCCTACAACGAACATGTTCCCACGCAGAATTTGAAGTTGTCTCACCATGACTGCCTTTATTTGCATGGGAATACTGATCATGTAAGGACTGTACGACGGGGTCGAGTAAGCTCGTCATGGTTTTTATGGTCAGACAATGAACCATGAACACACCTTCCCGATCGGACCTGAGCGCTTTCCTTGGATGCGAAGGCGTCATTGGGCATGCCAACGAATTGCGAGGTATAGTCGTTAATCTCGGTCCTATTAGTGATGCCGAAGGAGGATTCCTTGAAATATTCAGCAAACTCGCCTGCAGTGCGAGGAAGGGACGTGACGCCAGGGCGGACGATGCGTGCATTAGGATCGGTGACGGAAACTAAGAAATCGGAGGTAGTCTGGCGGTTAGCGGGTTCGTATCTGACGATACAAAAGGTCAACTTGGGCTACGATGGTAATAATTCCGTTCCCTCACCCCATGTCAACGAAGTATTGCTTTGCTTGGTCCGCTGGACCGAAGTAAGCCATTTTGCCTTCATGAATCACGCAAACCTTGTCGAAGTGGCGGTACAAATTTTCTCCTGCTTGGTAAAGGGAGACTATTGTTGTGGACCGAAGCGTGTCGGTAGCGATGCGTAAGGCCCGAACATACTCTAGCGCAGTGCTCGAATCGAGACCTCGAGTCGAGCTGAAAGAAAGTTCTTATTTGACAGGTAAAGGGAAGACATTGATGATAAATAACTTACTTGTCCCAAGCGCCGAGGCACGGCCAAGTAGCAAAAACCTCTGCTATGGATACTCGTTTCTTCTCTCCACCACTGACTCCACGTATCATGGCATCACCTACAAGCGTCTTTCTAGCATGCCTCAAACCGAATGCGGTGGTGAGAACATCGGTTATCTGATCGATGTACCCGTTTCTGAAGTCATTGCGCATGTGTGGAGCACGCATCTTAGCTGCGAACTTCAAGGTCTGCTCGACTGAGAGGGCGGGGAAGTGCACATCACCTTCCGGGCAATATTGTACATCGCCCCGGTAATGATTCTTGACGTCCGCTGGAGATAGCGAATCATAATGAACTTGACCGTTGACAGCAAGGTATTCCTCGTGCATATTAGCCATAGTTTTGAGGAACGTGGTGCAACCGGAGCCTGGGCGCCCCAGGACCACTACACGACATCTCAGTATACTAGAGGGGAAAAGCCAATCACTTAAACATACAGAGCATTTCCCCGGGTTTGATGACACCCTCAAACCCGCTTAGTATCTTGTGAATAGACGGATAGCGAGCAGCGCGAATATTGGTTTGGATTGTCTTGAAGCTGAACAACGAACCCAGTGTAGGCTGATATACGTTCGAATCACCAATACTGATGACCTCAAGATCACTGAAAACAACGCCGAGCGTCCTGGGCTTAATGTGTGCCTCTTCGCGGCTGTTAGTATATGCGCATAAGTAGATTGAAATAATGTCATAAACCTTTGGCTCACTAGCGAACGAGAGCGCGAAGACTTTGCTGGAAGTCTAATTGGTCAGACGTGGTGGGTTTTTTGGTGTAAGTTTGTTGCTGCTCATCGACGGCCCTAGAGGAGGGCACGGACTCCATGTCGCCGTAGAAGAGATATTGGGACAACAAAATGATTCTAGTTACATATAAAGGGATCCGGACCAACGTCGCGCGTTTGTACAACGAGGAGTAACAGTCACAAATATACCTGTGCTTCTTTTTGCTTACATATCCTCCGCTTTCTCCTGAGCCTTCTCAGAAATCTAGAAGGTTCCGGTTTCACACTGACAGATCATGAGACATGCATGTGGCCTGGAAAATTCCATGTCCTTGCGAAGTGGGTGCTGGTGAAGTTAGCGATGATCCATGATGAAAGATGAACTTGTCAAGATCGATCCTCATGCTTCACCGTGACTACGGCAGGTTTGATCCGACAGGTGAACCAGCTTGAACCACAGGTCCACAGCCATCATACATACATCACCAGCTGGCAGCCAGGGTATCAACCACAATTTTGGCCGATGTCATGGTGGTTTGAAGGCAGCTTAGAGACACTATATACATATATAGATTTGTGATGAGGGGGGTTAATTCGGGCCAGAGATCAACGCCGTCATTATTCCTTTCACTCACCCTGTCCCTTTCACATCTCCAATCACAATTTTGCCCGATGTCATGATGGTTTGAAGGCAGCTTAGAGACGCTATAAGTATACATATATGGACAAGTGTGATGAGGGGGTTGCCCAGGGTTAATTCGGGCCAGAGATCAACGCCGGCATTATTCCTTTCACTTAGTGTTCTGACGGCTCCCTACTAAGCCCAAGCCAGGCCGGGCTTTGGTGACAGCTTAGGAGGGCTTATGGCCCGGCTTAAAACATTGGATCTTGCATGCCTAAAGTGAAGACATATAGCATATGGATTAGGCCAACAACAGAGATTTCAGAGTGGGAATATGTCAATGAAGCACTGGGCTGAAGTGTATTTTAAGTTGTGTAAAATATGTTTTCTCCACTGATGACCAAAATGAAATGATCACGTGCTTCAAGCTGGGCCAAAGGCGAGCCAGGCTCTCCTGGTGGCTTGGCCTCCAATTCTTACAAGCCCAAGCCCTGCTGAGCCATGCCAAAGCTCCAGCTTTCAGGCCAAGCCAGCAGGCTATATAGTCATTATTTGGCAAAAAATCATCACAAGAAGAGTGAGGCTTTGCAAATTCTGTTGAGAGTTTGAACACACTGTAATTAGAAGAGTTTTGAAAAACATGCAGACACTCCAGGCAGCCATCAATCCATCAAATGTAGCGCTCATTGTTCTGTATAGCAATCAAAATATCCCAACCCTTATTAGTATTTATATGTGAGTGCATCATTCATGCATTAACCACAACAATCAAAAGCCAGTTGCGATTCTCCGTAGGAAGTAGCTCCTTCGAGTACCGCGTACCGCCTTGCCCTTGTTTGTACTTGTCTGATGCATCAATTATGTGCTCATTGTCAATCAAAAGCCCTGGCCTTATTGGGACTTATATCCGACACATCAATTCTGTGCTCATTGTTGGCCACAGCAATCAATCCTGCACTCATTTTCTGCTAGTATTATTGATTTTTCTTAAGGTATCAGGGCTAGTGTTGTGAGGTCCGGTTACATGAACCACAAAAAAAGACTGGAACTGGTAGTGTTGCAAAGTTGAGTTAGGTCATGTTTTTTTACCCTCACCTGACAAAATGGTTGACCGCAACTGGTTACAGGAGTTACCAATTAGAAAAAACCTTAACCGCAACTGGTTAAGATATTCAACCGGTTAAAAAACAGTTATGTAACTGATTATAACCAGTTTCAACTGAACCAGTCATAATCAGTCTATAAATTGGTCAAGACCAATCTTTTCCATACTGACTAGTACACAAATGGTGGTGCACAAAATATAGAATATCATTGGCTAGCCAGACTAAGTTATTTACTAGTCAGAGAAAGAAAAGCTATCAAGCTCCTGCTGCCAGGCTTCAAGACTAACATTGTCCTCCATCAGATCCTTGTAAGCTGTGAGATACACATCCTCATCTATTTCAACAAGTTCCTTGCCATTCTGACGGGCAAAATTGATGACCTTGTCCTTCCAGCTTGCCTTAAGCAACTGCAGCTGTTCCATGAAACAGGACCAATGCGGGAGCAACAATCAGTTGCAGTTTGCTTGCTCGAGAACAACTTTTCACATGGGACGGACAAGGCATGGGCAGGAAGGATGTCAAGTGCAATGCAAGCGAGTGTTGGGTAGATGGACCGAATTTCCTTTGCAGCAGAAGATATAAGTAGAAGTGACTTATGAGATGGCAACAGGTACTTACCAACCAATGTTGGACAGGATCAGTGTTCTTTGTGATGTCAGGGCGAACTTCTTTAAGGTAGTTATGCATTTCAGCTTCCCATCCATTGGTATTGCCATTGAGAAGAGAGAGACAATGTTTGTCATAGTCTCAGAGTGATTGATCAGAAGTAATGGATGTGATCGTGGCTTGTACTGTTTGAGCTCAAAGCTTCAGGACATGTATTCCAGTACTCCGCCATCTTAAGAACTTAATCAGTAAGAGATGATAAAAATATAAATTTACTACATACCTTTGCTGCGAGAATGTCTTGAGCACACTGAACCCAATCTATGGCATTGTGATTACCCATATTAATCTCTGCCTGTTGTTCCTTGGCACCTCCCCACTGCAAACAGATGTAATCAAGTTTATAATATGGATGGAGAACTGTAGATGAGCCTAAGTCAGTTCAAAAATAGCAATAATTGAGAACAACTCACTAAGTGAGAGCAAGATAGCTGGCTTGTCATCAATACGTGTATAATACTTAGTAAGCTTAGTACAACCATTGTCGAGGCCACTATGATACAGAGCATATTGAGAATTGTTCCTCTTGCGCTCCCAGGCCGTAAGCAGCTCTTCAATGGCCGGGATCACCTTGTGGAGTGATGGATGTTTGTCTGAAGAAAAGGTATGGAGAAAATTGTTGGCATCCTATTGCTCAATGTGTTATTTACTACCACAAAATCATAGATGGGACTTACAGAGACGATTTCTTTTGCATCATCCACTCACTCCCAATTGTTGTTGTCAAAAGCAAATACATTCCACTTGATATGCTTTTCAACTCATCCCTCCCTGCAAACCACCATGATTGGTCCAAACATAGCATCAGCGGAGTATACAAAGCGCGAGATAGACTATGAAAAGTAAATGTGAAGTTGTAAGGACAATTAAAGAAGGTAACACACTGGACGGAGCAATGAACATTGCATTGTATTAAAACAAACTTGTTTTCATGAGGCCAATGATATGCCTCAAGTCGCGACTATCACGTGATTTTTAGGTCACCAGAGAGCAATCACCATACAAGGTCAGACTCTAACCTCCTTAACGATTGCTCTCTAGGCGATGGAAACTCAGTATTCAACTTATGGGACATATTCCTTAACGATTGCTCTCTAGTTACCGAGTGACTTGAGTATTGAGCCTTTCTTGCTACCCTCCCTCCTCTCCCTTTTTAAAGAAGTAGACTACGATACTGACTTACTTAGCCGTTACTACACATGCAAGAAAATTCAGATGGCACAAGATTGTGCCCGGGACTGGCTCAGATGAGCTCTCCCATTGGTCATGCCATATGCTGATCTCCATCACGTATTGTTGCAAAGTGGAATCTTGAGTGGAGTCTTGACACCAGTCTGCGTCTGAAGCAAATGGACATATTCAATACGCTGTCCTGAAGCTTAGATCTGTTAAGGTCAGTATAAGTTATATAAAGTAAGAGACCTTAGTACGCAACTTGATTGCCACAGTTCTGAGAGCTGCAATAACATCCAACTTACCATTAAGAACACGGTTATCTGGAAGATCGGGGTTATACTCCCAAATTGCATTTGTATTCTCAATGGCACCTGTTTTTGTCAAGCATGACATTACATCAACAATTCCAAGTTGTACAACGTGTTCCATGCAGCTGAAATGTTTGTCAGTCACGGTAAACACTCATAAAGTTCATGCATGTAGTACTCACGGAAGCTGATTTTCCCTTGCAGACCATACAAGCTTTTGTACCTTGTGGAACCGCTCAACCATTTGAGGCAAGAGTTAAGTTGCTACCCATTGTCATTGTTCCCAACTGGGGTAAGCTCAGATCAGATATGATATCCATAATCTAATCACTTTCTCACCTTTGAGTAATCAGGTCCAATGATTCCAACACACTCACACACTCCAATGAAGTAATGACCCAGATTTTCACCAGAGTGATTGCCCGATAGCTCTCTGAATCCAATCACTTCAGACAGTATCCATGCATCCGAGTTGGAAGTAAGGGCGGTACTTGAGTACCCCCTTACTAGACAAAGAGGTGTTTCCTACCATACTATTTTCTAGTGTTTTGCCCGGCTAACTCTGGGGTAAATCAGAGCTTACCTGGACCCGACCCGGACCTGACCTGACCCCACTGCATGGGGTATGGGTATTTTGTGGGGTTGCTCAGGTAAGCCGGGTATGGGGTCAGGTACCGGGTACAGCTATCTTTCACTAAGTTTTACAGTCAAAATGAACCTACAAACATCCAGATTGGTTTGGAAATGACTGAAATACAGTCAAAATACAGTGTGTGATGTACAATCCCGGTTGTGAATGTATTCTGACTGTATCTCAGTCAATTCTGTCCCTAGTAGCATGATCCAGGGCTGGTTTTGAAGCTCAGAATTGGTGCAACACGTGACCCTACAGCGATCCGGTACCCGGGCTGTGTAGTGTTGCGAGGTCCGGTTACATGAACCACAAAAAAGACTGGAACTGGATTGAACCGCACCAAAAAAGACTGGACTGCGGCCCATGATCTTTTAGTTTTGAGGACAAAAAGACCACGGTTGTGGACCAGTTGAGACCGGTCTTTGTGTTACCCCTAATAATCACTCATATTCCGTACATTTACCACCTTTTTCCGCAAATTTTCAACATTTTTGATAGATTTTAGAGGAGTTCTGTGCATGTAGTGTTCGTTGAAGCATGTATAGGTCAAATATGTTAATAAGGAACGGATAATCAGGTCACAGACTCAGTTTTCATGTGTTTTTGATAGTGTTGCAAGGTCCAGTTTAGTCCGGTCTTTTGATCTTTTTGGGCAGAACCGGAAACCTGGACCAGTCCAGGTCCATCCCAAAGTGCCAGAACTGTTAACTGGACCGGTCTAAACCGGTTACCAACAGTCCAGTTAAGATTGGTCCATGAACCGGTCTAAACCGGTTAAAACCAGTGTTTTGGACATATTTTTGCAAATGTTAGTGCAAAAACACATAAAAACTGAGCCTGTGACCTGATTATCTGTTATGTATGAGTATATTTGACCTATACATGCTTCAACAAGCACTACATGCACAGAACTCCTCTAAAACCTGTCAAAAATTGTTGAAAATTTGCGGAAAAAGGTGGTAAATATAAGGAATATCAGTGATTATAGGGGTAACAAAAAGACTGGTCTTAACCGGTCCAGAACCACGGTCTTTTTGTCCTCAAAACCAAAAGACTGTGGACCACGGTCCAGTCTTTTTTGGTGTGGTTCAGTCCGGTTCCAGTCCCAAAGTGCCAGAACCATTAACTGGACTAGTCTAAACCGGTTACCAATGGTCCAGTTAAGATCGGTCCATGAACCAGTCTAAACCGGTTAAAACCGGTGTTTTAGACATATTTTTGTGAATGGTAGCTCAAAAACTAGTGTTGTGAGGTCCAGTTACATGAACCGCAAAAAAGATGAACCTGGACTGGTCCAGGTTTCCGGTTCTGCCCAAAAAGGTCAAAAGACCGGACTGAACTGGACCTTGCAGCACTAGGGCTGTGGGGTACGGGTAAATCCTGGATACGGAAATCACTACCCAACCCGGATCCGACCTGACCCGGGTCATTTACCCGGCCGGGTTGCATGACCCATGCCAATCACTATCACTAGGTCAATAATCAGTAGCTTATACCCACCTATAGGTGCACAAATTGTAAGCTACCCTATCATCTCCCCCTTTCTAAATATCAACTGCCATCAGTCACAATGCAACTGATGCAAACAGATACACATGGTGGTTCTTCTGTGGTTCTCAGAACATTTTGACTACTCCAATGTCTGCTTGCTGCTGCTTCCTGTCTCAGTTTTGTAACCCTTCCCTGATTTAATTAAGGGTCCCTCCTCTGTATCTTGACATTTTTCTTGTCTGCTGATATTGTTTTCTGTAAATGTTTTCTGTGTTCTCAGCTTGATTGAGAACCTCTTTCTGTTCAGGATTCCATCAGATTGGGTGATCCACACATATTTCCACAATGTTTTTCTCAGAATGTTTAACGTTTCTTGTCTTCCCTCTTTCTAAAATGTAACTCTCCCAAGGTACACCTATGATTGGTGAAGTCATCTGCTTATCTCTGTCCTCTCTAGGCTTGCCCCATTGGTACCTTTGCTTGTGGCATCAAATATTGTCCAGCCATTTTCTGCTTATGATATACTGGGCTATTTCTCCTATGAAATCCACTCTAATTCAGCCTTCTTCCTTAGCACCTTGCTTGTTTTCTCTATTTCTCATGAGTACCATTGTCAACACTCCGGCTCTCGTGGATTTCAACTCCACTATGAGCACTGGCCTCAATGACTATAGCCGCATTCTCAGTGTGGAATATGGTTGTCATCACCATATACTCTGCTTAGTGGACAACAGCGCTGTCCATCAGTTCTCTGTTTGTTTCTGTTGCTATTAGTAATTGGCACAGGTAGTGCAACCCAGCCGGGTAAATGACTCAGGTCGGGGCCGGTCCAGGTCCAGCTCAGGTCATGATTTCTGTACCCAGGATTTACCCATACCCCACAGCCCGGGTACCAGGTGGCTGTGGGGCACGTGTTGCGCCAATTTGTAGCTTCAAACCAAGCCCCAGATCATGCTAATAGGTACAAAATTGACTGAGATACAGTCAGAATACATTCATGACCAGGTTTTGTACATCACACATTGTTTGTGGGCTCATTTTGACCGTCAAACTTAGCATAACATGGTTGTACCCGGTACCTGACCCCACACCCGGCTTACCCAAGCACCCCCACAAAATACCAAACCCGACCCGGACCCCATGCAGTGGGGTCGGGTCAGGTCCGGGTTGGGCCCGGGTAAGCTCTGAATTACCCCAGGGTTACCCAGGCCATACACTACCAACCAGGCCGATGGGGTTGCCCAGGAATCCGTCAAAGGGTTAACTCCTTATGTTTACCCCAAATGCTACCACCACATTGTAGCTATTACTGACAACATCCATTGCACCTGTGAGGCCTGCAAGGAGGCCATTGTCAAGGCTGCTCAACCCAGAATTCTATCTTCCAAAACCACATGCTCTGTGTCTAAAAAGGTGTGTATTGTCCTTCTTCATCTTTATCCCCTCTCCTCAGCTCTTATTTGTTTCCTTGACATAGGCGCACAAAGCTTGTGTTGAAGACAACATCAATGATGAAGATGTGGCTATGCTGACCAAGGCTATGTTACACTGTTGCTCCTGTCCTGCTCGTTCTGCCATTGGGCAGCTTACCAACTTGTTCCTTAATCTTCAGGTCAATAACATAGTATGCATCCTCTGCCTTGCCCCTCTCATTGTCTCTCTGACATGCTGTTTGCAGGAGGCTAATTCTAAAGCCAAGGATGCCAAGGTTCCTAAGGAACCTCACCCTGCTCAGACCCCCAAGCGTTTCAAATGGACCAACATCTGCAGCTTATGCTCTAGCCCTCATGATCTGTATGCTTCTTTACCCCTGCTACTACTCCTTTAACAACATCAAAGCCTGTTGTAACAATTTTGCATTTACTGTTGCCCCTTCCAATGGCTCCAACCATGATACCATGTTTCATTCTGAGGGCTCAGCAGCTTTTGGCTTGTATCCGCCTCTATTACACCTATTTGGACAACCTTGTCCTTACTCGTGGCCTCAAACACAAGGCTGAGACTGCTGCAAATAATTCCAACCAGGTGCCTGGTACCACCAACAAGACTTTAGAAGTTGACCAGGTAGATTCCGCCTCTGTTGTGCATGACTTAGTTCATACTAAGAGTTCTCCCATCTAGGGTGCTTTTAGTGCTTAGGTCGTAACTTGTCTCTTAGTTAGATTGTAGGTAGTACCAATGCCAATTGAATTTTGTGTATATCTCCTTCTTTACTGTCCTTTGTCCACATTTTCCAGATTCCCTTGGTCTGGTCCACCAAGCTTCTGGGTTTACTAATTCTGCACCTCTTCCCAGTACCAATCTCACCTTGTCAAACAGGTAATCTCTGTCCTGCTGTGTCTTCCTGGGTCCTGTTTCCTCCCTGTCCTGTTCTGAACTGTCTGTCAAGTTGATCAATTCTTTTAACTTGGCAGGTGATATGTCCACAAATTTTTCTAAACTTGTAGGTACTTTGAAACTGTGGTGTATGTGATATGGTAGTACTTGGAACACTCCTACTTTTTCCTGCCACAACAACCTGTCTAGCTCAGCCACTATATATGCTCCTCTTTTATTCCTTGCAACCACTAATGTGCCCCCTTTTTCAAATTCTTCTTGGAACTTCTTGCTGATGTATTTGCCACCATTATCCAACATGGAGAACTCAATAAAGTTCTCTGAGAGGTGGAGCTTGCCAATTACATCATTTTTAGATTTTCAAAGTTGCAAAAACACCTCACTATTCTTCATGAAGTATACCCACAGAAACTTCTCATGGCCATCAATGAAAGATATCCAATAGTGGTTTCCATGTCTGTCAGCAGGTGTTCCAGGGCCACCAACATCTGAGTGGATTACTTCAAATGGGCAAGTGGCTCCTTGTCCCTTGTGTTTGAATGGGAGCCTCTTAGACTTGGCAAGTATGCATGGTTTGCAGAATTTTGGCTTTCCTGTGGTTTTGTCAATTCCCTTGACATGCCCTTCATTTACTATCTTTTCTTTTCCATGCTTTGAGACCCAGTAGATTGGGTGGGTAAACCGCTATAGCCATACCATCAGCCATTCGGGTAGAACATTGCATGGCACAGTTACAGACATTTTGGTGCCATATATTGCAGTGATGGTTTGCAGCCATAATTAGTCAACAATTGGCATCATTTTGATTTTTAAACTCTGCAGTACATCATTGTTATTATCATTCTCGACTACTGAGCATGATTTTGTATACTTGTTGAATAGCTTCTGTCAACATCTTTTTCACATAAATACCCTCTCATCCTCAAAAAGTATTGATATTTTCAATGATATCTTCTTTTGCTAACAAGTAGTCACCATACACAGTAAATGTTTATGGCCATAAAGTTGCCATGCTGTACCATCAAGGCCTCTGAAATTTCCTCTACAGCATGGCTGATAAATGCCATAGCCATGTGCCTTTCAACAGATGGTGTCCATCCCTACTCTCACTTTCCTAAAGATCTATTAATAAGTGGTTGCCAACTCTGCAGGCCTGAGGTTTGATTTGTTTCAACAACCTGATTGTTCTTTTACTTTGTAACCTGTCCATTCAAGTTCACACTTTGCACTTACTTCTCAGATCCATCCAGATTTATTTTCTGTTTCATATACTTATGTTGCTGTATTATCTCCAGTGTGTACATATCTGTGGGACACTTTGTATATATTTTAATTTGATTTACATTCCTATTAGCTCTTGTACAAGCAGGATCTCGGGCATGCTGTCCAGATGGAGCGGCCCATCAAATCATGTCAGACAAACAACTAAATAGCGGAAAGTTGAGGGGGTCTATTGTTATGGTACGAGCTGTAATTATGAAATATCAATCAAGGACTCCGGTGATTAAAGTTGAAACGGGACATGATGATATGATTCACATCCAGTGGATGTAATCGCTGACACGCGTGTGGATGCATAAGCCATGCATCCAATATCAGTCAAGATATGGTATGTACAGTACCACCTCGCATAATTCTAATTTCCTATAGAAGAGGATCTCAATTTACCTTCCCGAAGAACGGTAATGAAAGGCAGTATAAAGAGAACCCGTTTCCCGGTCTTCGAACTGTCTTCGTTCTGCCGTCAACCGCTAACGCCCAGATGAATCGGACACCCGGACCGGCAGGCCTGCTTCCGAGTCTCGTATAGAAGTAAGTAGCTCTATCAGCTTCGCGCTGAAAAGTTTCAACCGGAGAATCATTCAAATTATCCATTGATTCCGACTTGCATGTGTCACCAGCATCAAGTTATGATTTTGAGGATACATCAATTACTTGTTGAAACTCATTTTTGCAGTTGCATAAAACTACGTCTTGTATATGTATGTCGATCCAACACCGTCATATGACTGAGATGTCCCTTGGTCTCCTGCACAATGACATTTGATCCAGTGACTTGATAGTTCAAAAAATGCAGCCATGGGACTCCAGCACATGGGAAGTCATATACGTACACAGCTACTTGTCAGCGCTCCGCAACTAGGCCGAGGTTCACACAAAGAAACTATAAAACGTAAAGGTATCTACTTCGATCGTCCCCACAATATCATGCTTACTTTGGTAGGACAGGGGCTTCTCCTCTTTGCCGTCGTTTGGGCTTTGCGACGACGCTTGACCAAGACAGACCTTGATAATATACCAGGCCCCAAATCGGAGTCACTAATCCAAGGTATGTGGAGGGAGCTCAGTTGAATGATTACCAACCTCTCACCAGGCAATTTCGGGCAACTATTCAGTACTTCATCGTGGGACTTTCATGCAAAGATCGCCCAACAATGTAATCATGGCTTCTTACTTGTCTCCCAATGACGACTATATACTAATCCCAGATCAATTAGTTGGCAGGGTCATTAAATTCTACGGCGCTTTTGGTGTAAGTACGAATGCTATATGTATCCAGACAGAGTTCTGAACGACTTGAATCAGTCACAACATTTGTACCTCTTTGACCCGAAGGCAATACACCACATCATCGTAAAGGTAGTCCATTGTAACCACATAGCTAGGCCTGATGTTAACTTGATACCCCAAGGATCAAACAATCTACGAAGAGACCAGCGGTTTCTTTGCGTATGTCGAATGTCCAAATCTGCGTAGGTCCTTCTTCGCTGTGCTAATCTTCGGTGCAGGTCCAACAGCCTTGTCTTCGGCGATGGCCTCTTGTCTACACAAGGTAAGTCCAGTCAATAGAGTCATAAAATTGGTTCGTCGATAAGAGCAATTAGGTGACCCTCATAAAAAGCAACGCAAAATGCTAAATCCTGTGTTTTCGATTGTTCATATGCGCCATATGAGTGAGGAATCAGTTTTGCCTATAAATCCCCCACCCTGAAATACTGTATAATAAGTTCCCATCTTCAAAGATATCGCGAAAAAGGTCTGCAAATAACTATGCACCTCTGAAATATCACTTAGCTTCTTGATAGCTTGAAAAGACCATCAAAAACAAGTTGGCTAACGGGTCCCAAGAGGCGAGTCAATCTCCTAATCAACCAAGTTTTGCGTACTCATGTCATTTCAGGTAGATGTTTTACACTGGATGAGTCGAGCTGCTCTAGAAATGATCGGACGGAGCGGCTTTGGATATTCCTTCGATTCGTTAGAAGAGGGTCCCATTCCACACCCGTTCGTCGTGGCGCTCAAAGCATTCGGGTGTGTATGTTCTAGTCGTCCACAACATTAGTTTCTAATACTGCTATCGATAAGCCCTGCAAGCTCGAAGTTGCTATTCCATCGTGAATATATCCTGCCGATCGTGGCAAAGATTGGGTCCCCTCAGTTTCGGAGATGGGTTCTGGATCATCTTCCTTTACAAACGCTTCACACTATTCGGGATATCGTTGATATATTAGATCGCACTACAACGGAAATTTATGAGGCAAAGAAGCAAGCTATGAAAGAAGGCGATGAAACTCTTGCAAAACAAATCGACGAGGGGAAGGATATCATGAGCATTCTCAGTGAAATTGCTGTTATTCTATGTCATGCCATAATTGATGATCTTTACAGTGAAAGCAAATATGGAGGCATCGGAGGAGGATAGGTTACCAGACAAGGAAGTCTTAGGACAGGCAAGGTTTTCACCGTCGATCTCATATCTTCTGACAACGTTAACCTTGACAGATGTCGTAAGTTGTAATTATACAGCTGATTGAATGGGATCAAACATTCACCTATAGGACCTTTGTTTTTGCGGCTACTGATACAACCTCCAACGCATTATCACGTACTCTTCATCTTTTGGCAATGAACCCTCAAGTTCAGGATACGCTGCGTGCAGAGGTTTCCGAAGCACTGGAGAAGCACAATGGGGATATACCCTACGACGAGTTGGTTTCGCTGCCCTTCATGGATGCCGTGTGCCGTGAAACCTTGCGCCTGTAGGTCTGATATTATGCCATCCATGTTTCTGTTAGTTAAAGAATCCACAGCTATCCGCCAGCCCCAAGGGTCATGAGAGTGTGAGTATCTCGGTACAGTTTTCAGCCCCCGATTCACGTTGTATCTAGAGCTAGGCAAGATATCGTCTTACCTCTGTCTACTCGTGTTAAAGGATTTGACGGTCGGGAGATGGAATCTATCTTAGTTCCTAAGGACACCAAGATCTTCATCTCCATTCTCAACGCTAACAGGGATCCCCTTATTTGGGGCCTCGACTCACTTGAATGGAAACCCGAGCGCTGGCTCTCCCCTCTTCCCGACACTGTCCGCGATGCTCATGTACCTGGTATCTATTCGCACCTGTCAGTCCTTCTCATTCAATGCAGTTGATCATAACAGGCTAACATCTCTCAGCATGACGTTCTTGGGTGGCGGTCGCGCATGCATTGGTTTCAAGTTCTCCCAATTGGAAATGAGTTCGTAGCTCCTTGTTTTTCGGAAACCCTCTTCCGTTAACGAATATTCACATGAAAGAGGTCGTCTTGTCCACATTCATTGCTAACTTCCGTTTCGACCTTCCCGAGAAGGAGATTATATGGAAGATGACCACCGTCACAACGCCAACGGTCAGAGATTCGCCTGAATACCCCAAGTTGCCGCTCAAGATGGAGGTGATGAATACCCAAGCCTAAAGTTTCTCCTGGAAATTACTTTTCCTTGTCAGTTTGATGTATCTTGTCTTGTGAAGCGAATAGAAAACATCGGGTTACCTTTCGCTTGACCACCGGATCCCTTGACATTGTCGTACTCTGACCGTAAAGTCGAAAATTCGTGCTTTACTGGTATCGCAGTTAAAAAAATGTAGTATCCAGAAATGTAGGATGTATCAAGATATGGAAGGATGAACGGCAGGGACTTCATGACACAAGAAGTGTCAGTGGAAGCAACACGAATGACTCTGTTAAGTATTGAAGTTAAGATGTCAATATCCAGTCCTTCAGATAACACAGGTACGGGGGCTCGTGCTTTGCTCGATAAACCGGCCCCCGGTGGCTAAGAATGCTCGATGCCAGCCTTCTCGAGCAGCTCTACGATTTCTACATCTAGGTAGACATGATCATCTCATCTGCAGAAGGCTAGGAAGATTACTTACGATCCTCCGTATGTTGCATACACCGAGCGAAAGAGCATGTGAGGCCTGTGGCAGGGAATTAGTCAAAAAATTCCTCAAATCGTGTGTTTGATTGTTAGATGTTATTATGTGAGGTCTATACCTGGTCCTAGAATGAAATCTCCGCCGAGCTGTGATATATTTCCCTGTTTCCCAATAAGACTAGGATGTTTCAAAGGCCCTGTCTGTAATCAAATATCAGAGGCCGTCAAACATGTGTATGTTTCAGCGCACATACCCAGATACTTTGCAGCGCATTTTTTAGGGGACTCTTAGTAAGATAGTTTTTCCGCTGCTGACCGGAGGGCGTCCCTTCAAGATTCTCGATGTCCATTCCAAGAGCATGATAGAGCGAGCGAGACGGGTCAGTGTAGATGGGCCCAGAGAAATTTGTAATTTCTGATTTGGCATGAAGATGGGGTTGTGAGATTAGAATCAACGAACAAACCGGAATATGACTGAATTGGTTGCCAATGGCCGCAACCTATGACAACTATCCTTGTACCCGCTTTATCAAGCATTTCTTGAGGAATGGAAGCAAGTTGTTCGACAAACATCTATAGTCAATATTGGCTCTAGATCATGCAACGTCCAAGTGAAAGCAGGGATACCTGGCAACTCTACTGATCCGTTGAGGTCGATGAGTATCAAATAAGATATACAGAGACGCACACCACAAAAGAAGTGCCCTACGACATCAGAAATTGATTGCTCAACGACGTCAATACACTCACTGATAAACACTACGATTGTTTTCTGGTTCTCGAAGAGAGAACCAAATGTAACGTTCGCCCCTCGAGAATCCAGAATTTCCAACTTCGCAGCGTTGACTATCGTTTCAGTGTCTGGGATATCCAGAGCAATAGGTGGCGGAGAAGAATTCATAATGGTGATGAGAGAAAACTATGTATCGCTCAGAAACTCTGGCGGGCCGCGGCGAAGTAAGCATTCAAAGTCCGACCATCCATAATGGACCCACAACCATACATACAACGTGTGCTGCAGAAGTGTCTGTAGGGCCTCGAGCACTACTTCCCCCATGGCCACTCTTGCCTCCTTGCTCCTCATCTTGCGCGTGCACGCTGCCGCCCTCCTCACGCTTTGCTTGGTCCTGCCAGGATACCTGACATACTAACATGTATCGGAAGTATAACTGGCACTCATTACAATGTACATTATGTCCTCACAGTACTATTTGACATGCAAGCCAGCTGTCACTGCATAGACCTTCTGATCGAACATCACCGTAAGAATTCAACATGGTTCGTGGAATTTATGTGCTACTTAGTGCTTCTTCGATACTTCGAGAACGTAACGAGGCCGAGGGCTCCCACATATGGACACCCTGCTCGTGGACCATGCATTACTCAAAGAGCTTAGCATATATTACGCAAAGTCTTTCAAAACGCACCTCGGTCTGGGGGACAGGTACCCGTTTGGTGGTCCCTTCCCCCTCATCTTCATCTCCCTCTAGATAGTCACTCCACATGCCTACTGTTGATCGCCTCAGGTCCTCCTCTGCAGTTTTACTTACTCAGCAAGACCAGGACATTCTGAAGCACACTGATGAAAAACCAGCCGAAGACCCAGATATGGTTGAAGAGAAGCCTGGATTGTTGAGTCAGATCAGGAGCAAAGTCCGGCCGTTTGTCCTTCCCGCTCTCGCTCTCGTTATTCTGGCATGGTGGATCAGTGCAACGGTACTCGAAGCATCACGACATCGATGGTAAAGAACTTAGTTCGTATCCGTGCCAAATTCCAATTGATAGGTGTTCTGGTACAGGATTGTTCAAACATTCTTTGCGTGGGGGTTCATTTTGTGCGCATAGTATCCCCATTTAACGACTCCCTGACTGAGTTTTGACAGAATCATTGCCTTCCGTTACGTTTCCAATTCCGTCGTCACCCGACCAGTTGAAGCAGTCTGGATCCCTCTTGTTCAGCAACCCTGGTATAAGCTCACCAACCGAGTTCGATTGACAGTCGGTTGGCTCTGTCTCCTCGTCATCATATTCGGCTCTGCGTTTGGTTTCAAAGTCGAAAATGCAGGGCGCTTTTTCCTTCCGATTCTTACTGCATAGTATTAATTAACGTCGACTGATAGGGAACAACTTATGGCGACCGTGCCATCTCGGTCCTTGGACTTGCCGTCTTCCAGTTCTGCTTTTGGCTAACATCTGTGAAGCGAAAGAATATTCCATGGTCTGCCAAGCCTTCCCTTGACTTGAAAAGATCACGTTCCTAATCCGCTAATTTTCAGGTCAACTGTCATCGTTGGTCTTTTCCTCCAGCAAGCTATTGCTCTTTTCGTTCTTAAATCAAGAGCTGGATTTGACATTTTCAAATGGATCGCGACTCTTGCTGCCGATTTCCTAACTCAGGCAACAGTTGGTGCTGAATTCTTTTTTGATCCTGAGACCATCGCAAAACATTGGTTCTTTGTCAATACGGTTTGCCATGCCTTCTAGATATCATAACGGAAACTAAATCAATAGTTTGCGTGCTACAGCTTGCATCTATCATTTTCTTCAACGCTTTTGTACAGATGATGTACTACCTTGGTGTGATGCAATGGGTGATTAAGCACTTGTACGTTATATCGCATCCTCCACGACATTTGTCACGCGATCATTGAATCACCTTCTAGCGCGTGGTTCTTTTTTAAGCTTCTTGGCGTTTCTGGTGCTGAAGCAGTGGTTGCCGCGGCATCGCCTTTCATTGGACAAGGTCGAGTCATTCCCCAGCATCCAGAACCTTGACTGAATTTGAGTACCTTGACAGGAGAGTCTGCTTGCTTGGTCCGTCCTTATGTGGATAGTTAGTCTTTGCCATCTTCCAGCATTTGCTAAATTGCTCAAATTCTATTCGCCAGTGATGACAGAATCCGAACTTCGTGAGTTTAATAAACCCGTGTTCATAAGTCCATCCAGTGACCGTCACGTACAGATGTTACGATGACCTCTGGGTTCTCGACAATTGCTGGCTCCACGCTCATCGCCTACATTAATTTAGGGGTTCCCATTCAAAACCTGATCACCTCCTCTGTGATGAGTATCCCTGCCTCTATTGCTATCAGCAAAATCCGGCTACCAGAGATAGAAGAACCCCTGACTCGTGGAAAAGTTGCTGTCGACCGTGGCGATGAAGCCGAACAGAGACCTGTTTGTTGAACTTCATCACTTGATCTTCCTTGATCTTTACATGTTCAACACAAGGCAAACGCTCTCCATGCCTTCTCTCGAGGCGCTGTTTTCGGCCTCGTAGTCGCCGGCCAGATTCTGTGCGAGATTTCCGCTTTGCATTGATTTTCGCTTGACGCCTCACCTCTAGCACTAATGTCTTAACTGTTTTGTCACTTATTGCCGCGTGCGTTTATTGGTCCTATATAAAACTCAGTACTCACCATATCACACAGGATCGATGGCCTCCTGACTTGGATTGGCCGTGGCTTCGGTATTCACCACCTAACCCTAGAGCTTATCATTGGCTACGTATTTTACCCTGTGACCTTCTTCCTCAGTGTTCCCCGTCACGAGATCTTGCCCGTATCCCAGCTTTTTGGTACGAAACTGGTCGCCAATGAATTTGCTGCATATCTCAACCTCCAGGCCACCATGAAGACAAACCCACTCTCCCCGCGTGCATACACCATTGCTTCCTACGGCTTATGCGGTTTTGCCAATCTTGGCTCGTTGGGTATCCAGATAGGCGTGCTCAGTGCTCTTGCACCATCCCGTGGAAGAGTTATTGCCCGAATCGCTTTGTCTGCTATGATCTGTGGGTTCTTGACAACACTTCAGACGGCTTGCATCGTGTACGTCTTGCTCTCTTAGTTCTAGCTGACTGATCTTCAATTTCCCCCCTCCCCAGTGGCATGCTGATTTGAAAGTTTACTTCACCTATCATTTAAAATTGCTCCGCTCTTCCTATGTCGTGTACCAATACACTTCTCATACTAGTAACAAAAATCATAGTCTCTAGCCGTCCAAACGGACAATAGACAGTGTTTCGGTTGTACAAGGATAAGTTCCATCTTAATTTAGAAATGCACGGAATATTCAGCTTTTCTGGAATTCTGGATTTCATGAAATTCAAGCAATGTGAAGGTTCAGAATCAGTGTTCAATTCAGATTTTCACGTATCGCATTCTCTATCGCTCTCCCTAACCCCTCCGTGGTACCATTTCCGTGCATGTCAGGTGTGAATAATTGAAACCTTGCCTGACCAACGAAATTGTCCGGTGCGAGGACCTTCTCGATGGCAACCATAACAGCGGCCGCGGCTTTCTTTTCACCCAGATAATCCAACATCATTTGACCAGCCCATATCATTCCAATCGGATTAGCAATTCCCTTTCCCGCAATATCCGGAGCACTACCGTGAACTGGCTCGAACAGACTAGGTAACCATTCCTTTATGGGATCATCGCGTCGTGCGGACGGATTCAGGTTTGCCGAAGGCGCAATACCGATGGTACCTGTGCAGGCTGGCCCCAAGTCCGACAAAATGTCACCGAAGAGGTTGGATCCGACGACAACATCGAATGTATGGGGCCGCTGGACGAAATGGGCGGATAAGATATCAATATGATACTTCTCCACGGTGACGTCAGGGTACTCTTTCGATATTTCTTCAACCCTTTCATCCCAGTACGGCATGGTAATTGAAATCCCGTTAGATTTCGTTGCAGAGGTCAACTTCTTCGCTGGTCGGCTCCTTGCCAGTTCAAAAGCATACCTGACAACCCGGTCGACGCCAATGCGGGTGAAGACGGTATTTTGTATCACAGTCTCTCGTTCGGTTCCCTCAAAGATCTTTCCTCCTATAGAGCTGTACTCTCCTTCTGTATTCTCTCTGATTGTGATGAAATCGATAGGTTCTCCTCCACGGTTGGCTAAAGGAGATACAACACCTGGAATGAGGCGACAAGGCCTGATATTGATGTATTGATCAAATTCTCGTCGAAATGTGAGGATGCTTCCCCAGAGCGAGACATGATCTGGGACAGTCGCTGGATTGCCAACTTTTTTTTGAAACTAGAATGAGAACTGTAAAGAGTACGGGGAGGAGCGAATTACCTGCCCCGAAATAGATAGCATCACACGCTTGCAACTGTGCCTTCCAGTCATCTGAAAGCATCTTTCCATGCTCAAGATAATACGTGCAAGATCCCCAGGGGAATATACGAAATTCGAGGTGAAAGCCGAAGCGATCCGCCGCAGCTTCAAGACAGCGCAAGGCAGGAGGCATTACCTCAGGACCGATGCCATCTCCAGGTAGAACAGCAATTCTGTAAGATCGAAGTTGGTGTGCCATTTGTGTACTTAGAAGTATGAAAAAGGATTTGGCTCGCCGATATTCCTCAACTTCAGGTAATAAGACGAGAGTAGACCAATCACACGAGTCTCATTACTGATCATTGCGACACGGTCCTGAGATAGTATGCTCGTCAGTCAAATCATTATTCTGTCAGTAGACTCACACATCCTGTCAACAACTCTGATTTGGGAAATAAAGGTACGCAATGCAAACCATGGTCAAAATCAAGTCAGTCATACAGAAGGATATCTAGTCCGTATCAAGCGACACACTCAGTAGGAATATAAACCCATCCCAAAAAGCTTTTCAACCGAAGATTCTTCTTGATACCTGTCTCCCCGCCAATTAGGTCGAACGGAACCATCATCATTTTCACATTGATAGGACCTCCCAAAATCAATCAAACGGAAGCTCGGATCCTTGTCACTGCGTTCTGAGTATGGAGCACTGATCGGGCCAGACTGGACAACGATATTACGGGGGTAGATCGAACCGTGAGCCCAACCTGCGTGGTGGAAGCGATAAATGAGAGACAACGCTTCGTTTCTGTCAACGTCAAGTGTAAGTTTCTCTCTAGATCGTGAGTAGAGATCAGCATGCTCACTTCTGATCATAAGTCAGGTTGTTGGGATCTACAGGCGAACCGCAATCTTCAATGAGTAGGATGGGGCTGAGATAACCTAGATCCTTGTGGACTTTCTTGTCCTCGTCCTCCCCTTTCTTGTTCTCGTCCTCGTCCTCCTTCCCTTCGTCCTCCTTTTCACCCTCGCCCTCGCCCTCGCCCTCGCCCTCGCCCTCGCCCTCCTCGCCCTCCTTCTCTTTCTCTTCGTCCTCATCCCCTCCCTCGTTGACCTCTTCGTCATCTTGCTCATCCTCGTCAAACTCTGACTCTGGAACATAGTACCCATAAAATTGCGGCACCAATGCCCCGACGGGGAAGGGATCGTGCATCGGTGGTAGAACATTAAATCCACTCCAATGCTGGAACATGTGTTTTTCGAATGACTCGTAGTTGGCTGCCTCATTAACAAGATGGTCGTCGTATTTGAGGGACAACTTTCCTATCACCCGCATCTTCACCGTTGGAGGGACCTCAGGCAGCGGCTTAAGGTGTGGACACGTCGGATGCATCGGGTCTTGCCACTCAACGGTTGTGTGTATGGGGCGTACGGGACCAACATACTCGGCACGATATGCGCAGTCCTCCGTCTCAAACTGGCCTTCGTCTGAATCAGGGCTGTCGAGGTTTTGCCTCTGAACGAGGTGGAAAATAACTGACGGTCGGCCCTCGGGGATTATCTTGATCTCTCCGCTCCGCTCCTTCCACTTCGGATCCTTGCGCTCGCCGTGCTCGCCATCCTCCTCACGGATAATGCGCACGATGTCTGCCTCAACGCACTTTTCACAGAGGATATAGTCGGTCGATGGCGGCGGAACGACGGCGGCTCGCGGGAGCTCCCATTCGGCTTGGTAGACGACGGAGTGGTTGCCTACCCCAATGGCGTGCTTCGGGGAGAGATAGAGATGTGCTTCCTCAATGGGTCCACCGACTTTAGAGACGGGGGCATGGTGACGAGGGGGGTGTCCATGTACGACGAAGATAGGAGGCTCTACAGGGCCAGGAATCGCCGGTGGGCGGATGAGATGGCCTTCAAGAGCATCTCCCTTGTCAACAAAATCAGATTCCTGGCGATCATTCAGGAGCTTGGTCAGATGAGCCTCTTCCTCTTGGACTTTGGCCCGCTTCTCGGCTTCAGCTTTCGCACGTTTTACACCGCGTTTCGATAACTTGAGTTTGTAGACGTGGGTGACATCTTCCATGGACGTCCATTCCTCACCGTCGTAAGACTTAGCTCGGCCGAAGACGTTTCTTGATTGGACGGCGAGGAGGTTCCATGGATCGTGTACGACAAGCGTTTTCGGGAGATGATCAAGGTCGATAATGGACGTGAGGCGCTCAGTTTCGTAACTGAAAGGAACAAGAGGCCACGACGACGAGTAATTGGCGGGATCAAAAACAGATCCAGTCGACACCTGCAGAAGAGCTCAAAGAAATGATCTTATGCGATGAAAGTAGCCAAACCTGTTTCCCCTTCGTATCCTGCTTTGGCATAGATTTTCCGGCCCTCCCCTGCCTGATGTTCTCCTCCATTTCCTCGATCTGGGGACACGGTGACCACAGCTCAATAAGCTTTGGGTCCTCTTCCATCTCAGCCCAGGCAATCTCATCCTTAGCGTAGTCAACTTCGCCGTTCGCTTTCATCCACTTCACGAGTTTGCTCCCCGTTGAAATCGTTGAGAGGAAAACAACATCCGGCATGCGGGCCACTCTATAAAAGTCGAAGATGGTCGCACCCCACAATTGGATACCGTTTGGGGTCGTTTTGCCGGGGAGCGTGTTGTCAGGAGTGATGTTCTTGCCTTTTGGATCGCGTGGCCAGCAGCGGAAGATCGCCCGCTGACGAGAGCCTTTGCCGTTCAGATATTCGAGAGCTTCACTAGAAGATGCTTCTGCTTTGGTTGGCATTCTTGTTTTCCCTGAAACCTCGTCCTTTTTAAAATCAGCATTGTACAAACTCAAGATCGCAATAAGATCTTTGGCGGTGAAGGTGCGAGGCTCCTCCTTTGGAAAATCGAAGAGTGGTGGCACGGGTTTTGGAGAAGATGATTGGGTAGAGGGATCGTCGACATCCATAGGGGAGGGACTCCTCGTTATCGCAGACATAATGAAAGAAAGAGAGATTTATAGAGACGATCTTCAAATCCAATTAGTGGAATATCCGAGATCGCACAACTACGAGAAAACGCACCAGTTCCCTGACTTTTCGCCGTCAGGCTCGAAGCTTGGTGAGACCAGGTAGCGAGACTTGAAAGCTTGATGGGGAAGTTGTGGCACTAGCTTTAAATACGCGATCAGCCACAGTGGCAGCGCCAAAGCGAACAAAGAAGTCTGGTCCACGTGTAAGGGGAGCAATCACCGCAGGACCAATTTACATAAGAGCTCAATATTCGATAAATACTCGAAGGTCAAATGAAGATCTTAAGATATAGATACATACCTAAGAGAGTGATACTACACTATTATAGCCACGTTCATTCAAGGACGGCTTGAGAAAGTATCGGTTTCCAGATACGGATGTCGTGGCGCGTCGAAAATCGGAATGAATCAGAGAGGCCTTCAACAAAGACAAAGGATCGTCGGGGCCATCATTATTCTTAGTAAGCCTTGTCGAAAAACGTATGTATGGAAAGGGTCACAGTTTCAGAGGAAGTGCTTGCATTGGCAAGCATCCGAAATCCAAAGTCTTGTATTTGAGCTTTGAATTTGAACCAGAATCGCAAGAAAAAAGTTACGAACGCTATATTACACCGTCACGTGGACCTTCCGTGACTCACTGATGGGGTTCAACCTTGTTCTTCTTTCTTTCATACTCTGTGTCTGACAACGAGATCCTCATTCGGCATTATGCTACTACAAATCGGAAACAAAAAGCCATGCTGACAGGCGGCAAGTACAATGTAAAGGCTTTCAATACTTAAGACAGGTCGCGATGAGTGCATTTCTAAATTCTAATTACACTATCCCCCATCATTGATTCTACCTACCGTAATGGCTGTGACCAACGACAATGTATGCTCTCTCGTCTTTAATCCTTCCGTTTGACCGTGCCTTAATCATTTACCAGCTGGAATCGCGGTATCTCGCAATCAAGAAGTATATCGTATCATTGATACAAGAATCTCTGGGAATTGCCAGTGTTCTTGGGCAAGCTTCTACCACCCCCACCTCCTATTCCGCCCCAATCTACCGCCTCCCAGTTGAAGTGCTATGTGAAATTTTTAGTAGTCTCGGTGAAGACTCGAAATACTGGAGACCTAGGGGACCCCCTCTCACCAACACAGTTAGAAGAAAAACCCTTGCTCCAAATGTATCTTTGGACCCGGCAGTTCTGGCTCAGGTTTGCATGCTTTGGAGAGCCATTGTCCTGTCGACTCCTTCGCTTTGGTCCTCACTCGCTATCCACTGCACTCGCAAACAGCCAACCCTACCTCTCCTTGAAACGTGGCTCGAAAGATCGGGGGACAAGGATCTTAAAATTGTCTTTGTTGAGTCTATCCACGGTTTTGAGGATTGGAGAAAAGTCAATGTCGATGAGCCTTCAAACCCATTCGCGTCGGAGGTTATGACTCTCCTTATGGCCCATTCTCATCGTTGGAAAGCTGTTGATTTCAGCTTTGCCAGACGCATTCCCGACGCACTGTTAAAACTACAGCCAGGAACTCTCCCCATTCTGGAAACTGCTGGTTTATCGAGCCGTTATACAATAAGTCATCCCTACGAGAAGTTTCCGCCACTGGAGACAGTCTGGAATGCGTTCAATTCCTCTCCTAAACTCACTCGCGGACGCTGGGAGGTTGAATACCTGCAACCAAGTCTAGACGAGATCAAGTGGTCTCGCCTTACATCGATCGAGGTGACAATGACGGTTCCCTCACTCTTTTTAGTCTTGCCTGAGCTCATGAACCTTGTCGACCTTCATTTTATCGATCCGAACTCACGCATCAACTCTCGTCTCATACCACTTTTAGTTAACAGAGAGCAATCTCCCCCTACCAAAGGTGGCGTCACGCTTCCTCATCTACGCAACTTGCGCCTGGAAACTGCGGAAACTGCTGATGAGATCTTCGAAAAACTCACTCTGCCTTCGTTAGCTTCCGTCCACGTCGAGCAAAGGCGAGTCTGGTTGCACCGACCGGATCCCTCGGTGTTCACTGAGCTCTTGTTGAGGTCTGGCTGTAGCCTCAAAGAGTACATCTATGATATATCGGGTGATCCGATTGCGGAGGATATCTTGCTGGACATACTCTCTTCTCAGACTATGTCGGATATCGAGTATCTCCATGTGCAGTGTTCAGTGGCAGACAAGTTGACACGCTTCCTCACGCGTAAGGAAGATAACAGAACGACCTTACCACATCTTGAGGATCTATCCCTTGAGTGGTGCAAGGACGAGAAAGGTGGTCTCCTTGTTATGGCTCAGTCGAGATCTCGGAAGCTTAGAGAGAACGGTCTCGCAGCACTTCGTCATCTACAGGTACATCGTTGTGAGAAAAGCCCGGTTGAGGAAGAGGGCTTCAAACAACTTGCAGAAGAAGGGATGATAGTCAAGCTTTAGGAATTCCTTTCATTCCTTCCTTTGTGTACATAATAGTACCCTTTTTGATAGTTATTCTCAACTCTGTGTTTAACTCTCACGTACTCCACAGCGAATAAAAATTTCGACGAGGGAGCGTATAATCGTTTTTAGAAGGTTGTCGGAGACTTTCTCCTGGGGGATCTCTGCTTCGAGGAGTTTGACGTCTACAATTAGGACCTAAGCCGCTAATTCCGGATGAGAAAAGTTGGATACTATGTAGCTGTAGCCACTAGTAGATCCGGCAGAAACCGACTCTAACGTATGTTGTTCGACACGGCAAATTGATCTGGGCGGAGTTTGTAAATCATCTAAATAAGGAAGGAGTATTACAAATCGTTATTCGGCCGCTATTTGCCACTAAGTAGCATCCGAGAAATAAAAACAAATATGTACAAAGAATGGAGCCTGTGCAAAAGTAGTCACTCCGAACACATATCTATCTTGATCATGAGCACCAACCAAGTACTTACCACTCCTGAACTACTTTCTGTCATTTTTGGACTTCTGACGAAGAAATCGGTTGCATCAAATGCACAAGTGTGCAAAATCTGGGCTGCAGTGGGAAAACCATTTGTATGGCGATTTTTGAATTCTATCGGCGATCTTGAGCGCCTTTTGAGAATTCTCGCACCATGGGATTTCAACTCGCCAATGAGGGTGAGCAATCTGACATCTTTGAGTTTTGATTTGACATTCCCTCCAAGTTGCCTTGTTCTCTGGACTGGCCCCATTTTCTCGAATGCTCGAGCCTTGTCCAGAGTCTATCGGTGTGGGGGTCCAAATCAGGACTTACTGTGCTGAGTTTCATCTTTGAGACTCGCTCTGCCGAAGACGTATTTCCGAATTTAAAATACCTTTCTTGTCACGTCAATCGCGATTCACTTCAGCCGTTAATGAGCCTGGTACATCCAGGAGTCATAGCCTGGTCTCTTGGAGGCTCCTTCACATTTTCCTCGGATTTCCAGATTCCGATTCCTATTCAACGATTTTCCGGTCTAGCATATCTCGAGATTGGGTGGGGCGTTGAGGACAGTCTGGCCTTTTTGTCCGCCCTTCAAGAGCTTCCTCGCCTTGCAAGTATTGTTTTTCATCGTCATGGGGCGACACATCCGGTCCTAGAAGTATTATCAAAGTTTCCAACCCTTGAAGCAATTCGAACTCGACCCACTCCGATTACGGTTTTCAATTGTAAAGGGAAGCATTTTTCGCCTCCCCCATTCGGGAATGGCGCCTTCCCGATGCTTACTGCATTGGCTATCTCAGGATGCCCATACCAAATTTCGAGAATCCTCGACGACGAAAATTTCCCTTTCCATGTTGAAACCTTGATCATTGAAAGTATGGAATGTGATACATATCCCTCTCCCTTCTCTGTTTTTCCAAAAATCGCAGCGAAACTACCGAACATCACGGCGGTTTCTCTATGTGAGTCGATACATGAGGTGTCTTTCCCTTTCACATGGGTTCAACCGTTCCTCACTTGCAATCTCACTCAACTGCGAATCGAGACCCGTCTTCCATTGGCTTACAGCACTGCAGAATTAGAAGAACTGGTACACTCTCTACCTAACATCGAAATTCTCTATCTTAACCCCAATCCCTCACACTTCCGACCTTCATCTATCACTTTCACATTCAACCATCTCCCACTTTTTGCACGTCATTGTACAAAACTCACTTTTTTGGGAATTCTCTTGGATACATCTCATCCATGTGACATCTTACCAACCATCACAAGACCATTTTCTGTTCTGGAAGAACTTCATCTTGGCATGTCGTTCTCGGGCGAATCGATTTCAGATGGCGCGATATCCCTATTAGTGATCTTATTGCCAAGACAATGCCATTTGAATTTTCTGCGCCTATATACTTCGGGCTCTACTACAGAGTTCATCGAAAACCTTGCCCGACGTAGACAAAGTAAGTCTTGTTCATTTCTTCTTCATGCTCTACTTCTCACTGGGTTACTTCAATACAGGTGAAAATTGACATTGGTGGTCACAGACAGATGAACTATAACATCAAAATAGAGCTTTCACTGACTATGGTATGGCCTTGACTGGATGTCCACCATGTTGCCTACAGACTTTTTTATTTAAAAATGGCTGAGTAAACCCATACATCTCAATTCTTACAAATTCATGTCATATGCCCATCATAGGTCTCAAGTGTAGGCTTCAATATGTTGCTAGTCTTTAGGCCACTTGTTTTGTTTGGAATGTTATGGTCTGACATCAAACTACATGATGCTTGAATATCTCCCTCAATCACTTTCTGGGTATTAACATTGTTGATGAGCTCCAAGAGCAAAAGCCACAGATTTGTGATTTTTTTCCGCATTTTTGCAGTCTTGGTTCAAAATTTGTGCTTTTCTGCTACTTTTGCAGGTTCTGCTTTCTGCAGATTATTCCAGTTCTGGTTTTGTGCATGATATCTGCTGGATATTCCATCTTCTTCCAACATTATGAGTACTTACTGTTCTGGTCAATATAAATAATTACTAAGCACCAGTATATATACTGTACAGTAGACACATACAAAACACCTTTTAACCACAGCTTTTTGCCTCTATTGCATGCTCAGAACATCTTGTATCTGAAGTCAAGACTCACAAAGGTTTGTGTCAGGTTTGTGATCCACAAAAGAAATCCTGCTGACCAAACAGACAGGTATCAGTACCAAATAGAAGTGATGTTAAAAACTAAAGTTGTAAGGTAGGGTTCATGCTTGTCCCACTACATCATGTGGCTTTTTTATGATGCTTTCTGCTGTGGCATTTTGCTCAAAAACAATATTTTAACTTAACTATGCCACTTTTTACAGATCAGGCTCCAATAAGTCCTCAATACAAGGAATTATAAGAACTTATTGGAGCCCAATTTGCAGATTTATATTTGTAGCATACAAAATATAATTTTTTTTTATCAACCACCTAATTACTAAGTACATGTTGATATGTCAATGTGTCTGTAAGTATCAAGTCAACTCTTTTCTACTTATCAATGGGCTGCTATAAGAAGAGAATTAACAATCTCAAACAATACAGAAAAAAAAAGAAGTTATGTAAGGCTCTTTGCGGGTGCACTCACAAGTTACTCAGATCCACAGTAGCAAGTACTTACTTGTGTCACCTTAAATAAACTTGGATTCATTTACGTGTGAGTACATGAGTACTTACAAGTATCAGCAAGCTGCAAGTACCTGTGAGTAACTCATGAGTTCTACATACAAACATAGCCAAAAATGTTTTAAATTAATCACTATCTGACTCTGAGTTACTATTTTGATTAATTACATTTGAACATTGCTGCTATGTGAGACTGTATGTAACGATAAGGTTACGTGGTCACTATATTGGCACCTCAGAGTCGAGGGTAGAACCAGAATCAGTTGTTTTAATTCAACCATACTACTAAGTATTTATACAGATGATATGAATGTTTAAGATTATATAAGGTATGTATTCATGAGACAGTCCAGTGAGCTATCTGAGTGATGTCTCATTTCTGCCACATACGCCCTCCTGAGGTCTGCTAAGGCCTCACTAATCCGATGTCATGTTACCAAACGGGGTGCTGACACTTGGAGTGCTTCCTCCGGGGTAAGACCAAGAATGGGCAGACACACCGATGCCCTGATTCCTAAGATACTGCTGCTGAGGACAATGGCTGTAAGGTCCTCTGCGTCCACCTCAGCATCTGCCTTGTCCTGCTAACTCCCTGCAAACGCCTAACTTTGGCATACAAGTCGTTCAACTCCAGGTAAGACCTCTTGCATCTCTGCACAATCTCATAGCTATACTGATGTGTGACGGGATCCTCAAACTCGCTGAGGACCATTTGTGAGTCGTCAATTTCCCTCTCATTGGAATAAATTATGCGTAGCATCAAAAACGGAGCCGGGGGCTTCTGCGCAACCCATTGTGTGTGGGTGTAAGGGCGTGGCTCCATCGTGGAAACCAACCCTGACGCCGGACCACTCAGCCACCACCAAGTGGCGATGAGGGTCAAGCAAACACAGCACGGGGGCCGGCAGGCAAGAGGCCGGGCCGCACAACAAGGGGCAAACAAGAGGGCGAGGCAGAGAGGAGGAGGCCATCACTGAGGAGCGTACAGTCACACTAATGAATAGACCCGGAAGCAATGCTATTGTCAGGACTGAGGATGTTCCATCCTGCAGTCCTCCTTATATACTACATCGGCTAGTACTATGACTACCACTGTACAACTA